>RCUC01143134.1:0-12182 GCA_003697995.1 Taxidea taxus jeffersonii | reverse complement strand
TTTTTTTTTTTTAAAGATTTTATTTATTTGACAGACAGAGATCACAAGTAGGCAGAGAGGCAGGCAGAGAGAGGGGGAAGCAGGCTCCCCACCGAGCAGAGAGCCCGATGGGGGCTCGATCCCAGGACCCCGGGACCACGACCCGAGCCGAAAGCAGAGGCTTTAACCCACTGAGCCACCCAGGCGCCCCAATGTGTCACAGTTTTCTTGACATTAAATTCAAACTACAGTACTAAAACATCTTCACACAAGAGTCAGAGAAGGTCCATTCTGTCTTAAAAATAGTTAGGGCAGCTGAGAGTTGGGATAAGCTTCACTTACCCACGTAAGTGAAGCCACACATGTTAGCAAAGCTTTATTTATTTACACTTACTAGTATATGGTATTAATACTTACCTCCATGCTCTGCAAATTTGGGATTAGAAAGGATTTGTTTACAGAATTTCAACCCATTTCGATACTGTTTGTGTTCATAACATCTCTGTCAAAACAAAAAAAAAATCGGGTTCAGTAAGAAATGCAAACAATTTTAAATTCGATCCTAAAATTTTGATTGCTAAATACAACAGAATGATCAAATGTTATTGCCATGTTCTCCTAAATCCCACTAAAATTCCAGTATATTAAAAAAAAAAAAAACAGAAGATTCAAATATAGAAAGTAAAAAGCAAGACAAAGAGACAAAGAGATAGAATACAGATTAGGTAAAATAAGAAAGCCTCAGCTCACTCCAAAATGTCCAGCAAATGTTATAGAAAATGAAATCTGCAAGAAAATAAATGTATGGAAATTGTATTATAAAGCATTATTTTCTTCTTACTGAAGGAAAGAAATCTCTCAAGCCGCAGGTACAAACAAGTACATGCAAAATAATGCAGAAGAAAAAGATCTATACCATGGCAGATCATAATGAAATTTTCAAGCCTTGGAAATAAAGAAAAGGTCCTTAAAAACTTCCAGAGAGGGAAAAAAGGTACATAAAAAGGATCTGTAATTAGAATGTCACTGAACTTCTATTCCAAAGTCATAATGCAATACTGCTAAAAACTAGAAAACCTTCAAAATTCAGAGTGAAATCAAGTTATTGTTTTTTTTAAAGATTTTATTTATTTATTTGACAGAGATCACAATTAGGCAGAGAGGCAGGCAGAGAGAGTGGGGGAAGCAGGCTCCCCGCTGAACAGAGAGCCCGATGCGGGGCTCGATCCAGGATGTCAGGATCATGACCTGAGCCAAAGGCAGAGGCTTTAACCCACTGAGCCACCCAGGCGCCCCTGAAATCAAGTTTTGATCTAGAATTCTACACCCAGCCAAATTATCAAGTATGTGAAAATAACACAGGCTTCTCAGAAAGTTAAAATTTTATATCTATGCATTCTTTCTTATGAAACCCTTAAAAAGAATCAAAACAAACAAAAAAAGACAACACGGCACTTGGTAAATAAATTTTATACAGAAAAAAGAATAGAGAACAACCACTCCAAAATAAAAAAGAAAGCCAAAGGCCACCATAACACAGATTTCCAGTAAGGGCAAACTGGAACTAGTAGATTTCATAATATGGAAATCATTATTCATAAGCAAATGAAAGAAATTCAGATACATTTGGGAAAAATGAGCAACAGGTCTACAGAAAACCAGGCAACTGAATGAGACAAGTATTAACTCTAGGAGAAATAAAGGCTTGTATAAGAAAGAAAAATATGGTCTTAGTGTAATATTTAGCTGAACAGTGAACAATACATGCATAATTATAAAAATGTAAATATTCAGTGCTGGTTTATCGAAATGTTGTGATACAACCATGACAGGGTAATGAGGAAAAGGAAAGTGGACAAACATGTGAATGATGAAGTTCTAAGTCTTTCTTTTCCATAACCAGAAGCCAACAAATGTCTAAAAGTTATGTACCATGAAACAGTGGTATACTATTAAGCAACAAGAAAGCAAACACCAAAGAAAATGGCTAAAAGAGTGATTGATTCTGAAGTGGGAAGGTGGAGGGTGAGGGGGTACAGAAGAGGGGGACATGTTTTTTTCATCATAAATGTTTTAGTGCTATTTGACTTTCAGGTATCAATGTGTGGTTTCACTAATAATTACTATTTTTTAATGTTTGTGGTTTTTTTAAGTAGGCTCCATGCCCAACGTGGACCCCAGTGCAGAACCTGTACCCACCGCACTTAGATCAAGACCTGAGCCAAAAACAAGAGTCAGATGCTTAACTAACTGAGCCATCCAGGTGCCCCAATAATTATTTTTTATTTTATTTATTTATTTATTTTAAAAGATTTTATTTATTTATTTGACAGACAGAGGTCACAAGCAGGCAGAGAGGCAGGCAGAGAGAGCAGAGGAAGCAGGTTCCCCACTGAGCAAAGACCCAGATGCAGGGCTCAATCCCAGGACTCTGGGATCATGACCTGAGCCAAAGGCAGAGGTCTTAACCCACTGAGCCACCCAGGTGCCCCCCAATAATTATTTTTTAAACCATTCTACTTGTTACAGAGAAAAGCCTGCATCTTAAAGATATAATAATCTATGCCAAAACTCACTGTCATAAATTTAAGCAAATTTTACTCACAACTTTTAAAACAGCATCTTCAAAATCTGGGAGAGAGACTTAATGCAAATGATGACAAAAATCACAGCAGAAAAAAATGTGTAGAAAAAAATTAACTGCTTAAACTCAATGCTAGGGCCAACTACAGAACTGTTCTATAACCAAGTATGTAGTCATCATCTCTACTTCGCTATTTCTCACCTCAAACTTAATATATCCAAAACACAACTGAATTTTCCTCCCAGAATCTCTTCTGCACCAAGTCTTCATCATCTCAGTAGATGCTTTCCCCTTAATTCACCCAACCAGATATGAAGGGGGAAAACAAAAACAAAAACCCAAAAACCCTATTTATCTTGGGGGCTTTCTTTCACTCATACTTCCATCCTCTAGTGCCATTTGTCCCAATTCCTCTCTAAGAGCTTCCTAATTCTCTACCCCCTCTCCCTACCATCAACTATACACTTGGCAGGCGTTATCTGGGGATAAGAGGGAAGGGAAAGCAGAAGCAGTAACTTAGAGCTATCATCAACCATATGTAGTCAAAGAAACATAACTAAGTAATTAAATTTTGTGTTCCTATTTACTAAGTAGAAAGCCTAATTACAGTATGTTTTTCTTATAGTAATTATTTATAACCAACTATACTTTATACATATAATTTATAATTATAATAATAAATAATGTAAACACTAGTTAAAAGGGACACTCTTGATGTGTCAATGTTTTCTAGGAACTATATACATAAAAAGACCAGTTTAAGGGCATTGTTCTTAAAATCTTCAATTAGCTTTCTGAAAATTTATTTTTTATATATATATGTATGTGTGTGTGTGTGTGTGTGTGTATATATATATATATATATATATTTTTTTTTTTTTTTTTTAAATCTAAGTAGGCTTCATGCCTGGTGTAGAGCCCAACATGGGACTTGAGATCAAGAGCTGATCAAGAGTGGGACACTTGGGCACCTCAGTGGCTCAGATGGTTAAGCGTCTGCCTTCAGCCCCGGTCATGATCCCAGGGTCCTGGGATGGAGTCCCAGGTTGGGCTCCCTGCTCAGCAGGGAGTCTGCTTCTCACTCCCCTTCTGCTCCCCCTGCTTGTGCTCTCTCTGTCAAATAAATAAATAAAAGTTTAAAAATCTTAAAAAAAAAAAAGAGCGGGATGCTTAACTGACTGAGCTACCCAGGTGCATCTCTGAAAATTTATTTCTGTAAAAGAACAGTCCCCTTTTACAGTTCTTAACTGTAAAAGAACAGTAAGGGAACTTCCACTTTTGGCCATGATAGAGTAAGTGAGGTTGAACTGGTCCTTCTACTTACTGTAAACAACAAAAATGGACAAAACATATGAAATAACTATTGTCAGACACTGGACAACAGGCAGCACAGGGTTATGAACTATGAGGGGGGGAAATCTCAGGCTTAGAAATGTCCCTGCTTTATAGATCATAGTACAAGGAGAAGGATCCCAAGCAGAGCACAAGAGTCCACACAGAGCTGAGGAGACAAAAACTGAATGAAGTTCAATGAAGCTAACCAGATAGATGGTAAAGCAAATGCTGATGTAACTATTCAGAAATTTAAAAATCTACAGGGGGTCCAAATATATTGGTTGCTGGAAACTATGAGTGCTAAGTCTTGAAAAAGGAGAGGGAAACTTCATGAAGTTAAACAAAGTGACCAGAAAGCAGTAAGTTCAAGAATTTTCAGGGTTCACATGGTACTGAGAATTCCAAATAGCCAGAATGGAGTCTTCAATGAACACCTGCAGAATTCAGTAAATACTGCAAAAAAGTCTACTCAGAAGACAAAAACTAACCCTAGAGTAAGTGTACTCTAGACCCACTCTAAACAGAGTCCTAGGCTGATATGCAAGTACCTTCACTGTCTGCTATTAACAAAGTTCAACACTCTTTTAAAGACAGTTAAGTCACAGAAACAAAGGAAAATTCATAAATACCCAATATTCAACAAAATATTATTAGACAAGCTAAGAAGCAAGAAAACATGATCCATAACCAGGAGAAATAAGAGAAATGATGAAATAATGAGGTCAAAATACCAAGACAAGTAGATGCTCAAGAGTTTAAGGAAAATATAAACACGAGAAAAGGGAAACAGAACATATAAAAAAGAACCAAACAGTGCTTCTAGAGGTGCAAAATATAATATTATACAATGACAATGTCATTAGATTAAAGGTACTGACATTGTAGAAGAAAAAATGTGTGAAAAGGAAGACACAGCAATAGAAACTACCCAAACTGAAGTATAGAGAAAAAAGATAGAAAAAGTAGATGAGCAGAGTCCCCATGCATCTGTTGCTAAAAACTGTTGAGTACCAAGTCTTAAATATGTAGGGTAAAACTTCATGAAGCCAAACAACAACCCTTCCTTTACAAAAGAAAAATTCTAAAAGTACAACAAATCTAAATGAAAAAAGTGTAACAATAGAGCTTCCCCCAAAAAACCATTTTATTTTTTTTAAAGATTTTATCTATTTGACAGAGAGAGAGATCTCAAGTAGGCAGAGAAGCAGGCAGAGAAAGAAGGGGCTCCCCGCTGAACAGAGAGCCTGATGCAGGGCTTGACCCCTGGACCCCAAGATCACAACACAAGCTGAAGGCAGAGGCTTAACCCACTGAGCCACCCAGGCACCCCAAAACCATTTTTTAAATATTTTTTTAAGATTTTATTTATTTATCTGACAGGCAGATATCATAAGTAGGCAGAGAGGCAGGCAGAGAGGGAGGGAAGCAGGCTCCCTGCTGAGCAGAGAGCCCGATGCGGGGCTCAATCCCAGGACGCTGGGATCATGACCTGAGCCGAAGGCAGAGGCTTTAACCCACTGAGCCACCCAGGCGCCCCACCCCAAAACCATTTTAAAATATCTTCATTATAGGTTGGGTTGACAGGCTCCCTTGTCCCTTAAATAGGTAAGTTTAAATGTTTAACATAGTATTAATAAAATGTAAGCCAGGGGACACCTGGGTGGCTCAGTCAATTAAGCATCTGCCTTCAGCTTGAGTCATGATCCCAGAGTCCTGGGATCAAGCCCCACATTGGGCTCCCTGCTCAGTGGAGGAAGTCTGCCTCTCCCTCTCCATCTGCCTCTCCACCTGCTCATGCTCTCCCTCTCTCACAATAGATAAATAAAATCTTTAAAAAAAAAAAAAAAAGGCAAGCCAGAGAAGACATAAGCAATGCCCAACAAAGATCCTGTATCTAGAATACTTTAAAAAGTTAGTATCAAAAAGATAGCTCATTTAAAAATTGGGCAAGGAATAGGGCCCCCGTGGCTCAGTCAGTTAAGTGTCTGCCTTCTGCTCAGATCATGATCTCAGGGTCCTGGGATCAAGCCATGCACTGGCTCTCCGCTCAGCAGGGAGTCTGCTTCTCCCCCTCCCTCTGTGCACTCTTTCTCTCATTTTTGCAAATAAATAAATAAAATCTTTTTAAAAGATTAAAAAAATAATTGGGGAAGGGTCTTGAAAAAATGCACCCAAAAGAGGTTATACTAACAGCCCATAAGCGCATTAGAGGTACTTAATTACATCAAAATAAACAAAAACATACATTCACCAAAAGACAGGAAAAATGTGAACATTTATTAAAAGCTGAGTTTACAAAAAAAATACGTGAAAGCGGGGCGCCTGGGTGGCTCAGTGGTTAATGTCTGCCTTCGGCTTGGGTCATGATCCCAGGGTCTTGGGATCAAGCCGCATCAGGCTCCCTGCTCAGTGGGAAGCCTGCTTCTCCTCCTCCCTCTCCCCCTGCTTCTGTCCCTCTCTCGCTGTGTCTCTCTCTGTCAAAAAAAATAAATAAAATCTTAAAAAAAAAAAAATACGTGAAAGCAACAAAAAATACCTAAGTTAGTAACCTACCTGTACTAATAGTAGTAAGTCAGCAAAAACTTACTATTTTTTTTTAATTTACTTTGGATTAAGAATTGCTTTTATGTGGGGTGCCTGGGTGGTTCAGTGGGTTAAAGCTTCTGCCTTGGGCTCGGGTTATGATCCCAGGGTCCAAGGATGGAGCCTGAATTGGGCTCTCTGCTCAGCAGGGAGCCTGCCTCCCCTATCTCTCTGCCTGCCTCTCTGCCTACTTGTGACCTCTGTCAAATAAACAAATAAATAAAATCTTAAAAAAAAAAAAAAAACGTAATGGGCACTGTTATTTAAAAAAAAAAAAGAATTGCTTTTATGGGGCACCTGGGTGGCTCAGTAGAGGTTGAGCCTCTGCCTTCACCTCAGGTCATGATCTCAGGGTCCTGGGATGGAGTCCCACATCAGGCTCTCTGCTTGGTGGGGAGCCTGCTTCCCCCCACCCTCTGCCTGCCTCTCTGCCTACCTGTGATCTCTGTCAAATAAATAAATAAAATCTTTAAGAAAAAAAAAAAAGAATTGCCTTTATACCTAAGGCTTAAATTTACCAAAGCCAATACAATAAATATGGTACAAAAGGTCTTCTCTGGTAAAGTAAACAAATCATGTAAAGTGTGGCCACTATGTCATAATCCTAGAATTAAATTTGTAAGCAATTTTTACAGACTAGTAACATTATGAACAGAAAAATTTACTTCAAGGAATTAGTGAAACAGTAAAGAGCTACCTATGGAATCAAATAGCTCTGGCTTTAACACTGACTTCAGACAATAAACCAGTTACGTACTCTTAAGTACTTTGCTGAATATCAGAAAGAATCCTTAAATCCTGGAGAAAACTTGCCAGGAAAAAACATGTAAAACAGTACTAACAGCTAATACTTACTGCACATTTACTGAATGCCATGTACTGTGCTAAATGCCTTACAGGGAAAACTCATTTACTCTCACTATGTTATGAAGTAAGTATTCTTTTTATCCTGATTTTAGATGAGATATCTGAGGTCCAGGGAGATTACATAATTTGGCCAAGGTCACACAGCTACAAAGTGATTGAAAAAAAGAGTTTAAAGCTTTTCAGATTCAGATCTGAATTCAGATTCAGAGCCATTATACCTAGCCATTATAACTGCCTTTCTACTACAGTTGAGTAGTGTAGCACAGACCAAAACAAAAACAAAAATAAACAAAAAAAAAAGAAAAGGTTTTTAAAAAAAGAAAACCTCTAACAGAAGAAATAGAATGCCACTGTAGAAAGCAGACAGGCAAGCAAGAAAGCAAGCTAGCTAGCTAGCTATATCCCATTACAGAGGCAATTGCTATTAACATTCTGATTTTTTAATAAGGTTTTAGTTCAAAAACTACGTAACAGCCTACTGTCTCATAGTTTAAATGTGAACTTGTATAAATATAATTGATAACAAGCATATAAAAATTAGACATTTATATTCCTTTTTTTAAAAGATTTTTATTTATTTGACAGAGAGATTACAAGTAGGCAGAGAGGTGGTGGGGGGTGGGGTATGCATGCTCCCCACAGAGCGGAGAGCCCAATGCGGGGCTCAATCCCAGGACCCTGGTATCATGACCTGAGCCGAAGGCAGAGGCCTAAACCAGAGTCACCTAGGCGCCCCTAGACATTTATATTCTTACTTGATATGCACAGCGTGACTTTGTCTTGTATAGCCGAACTTAAAATACTCAGGATTCCAGTTGTTTTTTTCTTGGTCTTATTGAAAATACCGTACATTGTTTACAGCACATTTTTCAAAGGGATTGCACACTAACATCTCATTTAATCTTCATCATACTCCTGTAACAAGTAAGATTTATAAAACAAGCAATTTACCTAGACAGTGGCAAAATTTAGACTATATCCTCAGCCCTCTGAGGCCCAGATGAGAGCGCTTCCCATCATATGTAGAAATTTTATTAAAATTTTATTAACATAAATGTTATTAAAGGCTATAGTGTGGGGGGGGGAACACTTGGGTGCCTCAGATGGTTAAACGTCTGACTCTTAATTTTGGCTCAGGTCATGATCTCAAGGTCCTAAGATTGAGCCCCACATTGGCCTCTGCACTGGGTGTGGAGTCTGCTTAAGATTCCCTCTCTCCCTCTCTCTCCCACCCGACCCCTACTTGCATTCCCTCTCTTTAAAAAAAAAAAAAAAGCCTATAGTTTTGAGGTGCCTGCTGGCTTTATCAGTAGATCATGTGACTCTCTCAACCTCAGGGTCATGAGTTCAAGTGCCACATTGGGAATGGAGCCTCCTTAAAAAATAAATAAAAATTTAAAAAGCTGGGGTGCGTCTGCCTTCGGCTCAGGTCATGATCCCAGGGTCCTGGGACAGAACCCCATGTCAGGTTCCCTGCTCAGCAGGGGTGTCTGCTTCTCCCTCTCCTGCTCCCCCTGCTTATGCTCTCTGTCAAATAAATAAAATCTTTTTTTTTAAAGATTTTATTTATTTATTTAACAGACAGCACAAGTGGGCAGAGAGGCAGGCAGAGAGGAGGAAACAGGCTCCCTGCTGAGCAGAGAGCCCAATGCGGGGCTCAATCCCAGGACCCTGGGATCATGACCTGAGCTGAAGGCAGAGGCTTTAACCCACTGAGCCACCCAGGTGCCCCTAAATAAAATCTTAAAAAAAAATTTTTTTTTAAACACTATAATCTTTTAATAGACCTTCTAATCAAATCCAAACATTACATTTTTTTTATTTTTTTAGAGAATCTTTTTTTTTTTTAAGATTTTTTTATTTATTTCTTTGACAGAGAGAGAGATCACAAGTAGGCAGAGAGAGAGGAGGAAGCAGGCTCCCCGCTGAGCAGAGCCCGATGTGGGGCTCGATCCCAGGACCCTGAGATCATGAACTAAGCCAAAAGCAGAGGTTTAACCCACTGAGCCACCCAGGCGCACCAACATTACCTCATTTTTTTTAAAGATGTATTTATTTCAGACAGAGAGGCACATGGGGGTGCGGGGTAGAGGAAGAGAGATAAACTCAAGCAGAATCCCCTTTGAGTGCAGAGCCCAACTCGAGGCTCGATCTCAGGACCCGAGATCTTAGCTGAAACCAACAGTCAGAGGTTTAACTGACTAAGCCACCCAGGCGCCTTGTTTCTTTTTTTTTCTTATTATTATAGTCAAATAAAAGGGCAACAGAAGTGCCAAAAGTAAGGTGAGGAAAATGAACACACAGAATAATTAACTGGATAATTCCTCTGAATAATTCAGTTTATCAAATGAAAATTAAAAAACTCCACGTTCTTTAAATGTGGTAATACTATACTACCTAGCTTTTTATTTTATCACATTTCAAACCAATAATTAAGTTTTAATTCCTAATGATTATGTTCTCAATTAATAAAATCTGGCAGTCCTATTTTAAAATTATACTCAATGTCATTAAACCAATGATTCCTATAAATGTGACCTGTAAAAATAATTCAAAATGGCATACTCCTCCAAAAAGCTGCTAAGAATTCATCTTATACACTTAAGAATCAGTTTTTATTTAAGAAATATGGATCCCAGTCTCTTTTTCTCCTAAAAAGCACTACTTCTACAACAGGTCACTCTTTACAAATGAAAGCAGTATTCCTAGTTTAATAGAAAAAGCAACAGCAAATATAAAAAGTCCTTTTTGAACCATTCAAAAAGAGTAGATGTACAAAATGAAAAAAACTGCTTATTTTTCAAAATCCTATGTAACACTAACACTAAATTAATTCTACATAACTATATAAAAGGCACGCATCATGACAAGATTTTTTTTAAAGATTTTATTTATTTATTTGTCAGAGAGATAGAATACAGTCAGGCAAAGAGGCAGGCAGAGGGAGAAGCAGGCTCCCTGCAGAGCAAGAAGCCTCATGTGGGACTCAATCCTAGGATGCTGGGATCATGACTGAGCCAAAGGCAGCCGCTCAACCAACTGAGCCACCCAGGTGCCCCACATGACAAGATTCTTAATGCCTTAACCAATCCTATAGGCTGAAAGTAAGTTTCTAAGGAACTTTTACTTAGGAAAAGAAAGACACAAAATACCATATACAGTATACTTTGAAGAAAAGTTTCATATTCAATTCATTTAAAATAGGTTTTAAAAAACAACATGGTAGACAGACATATTAAGTTCTCCACAGTGGAATCATCCAATTAAATAAAAGTACAAGTCTACAGGGGTGCCCAGGCAGCTCAGTCAGTTGAGCATCTGACTCCTGCTCTCAGCTCAGGTCTTGATCTCAGTGTTGTGAGTTCAAGCCCAGCGTGGAGCTTAAAAAAAAGAAGAAGTCAGGGCACCTGGGTGGCTTAGTGCGTTAAAGCCTCTGCCTTAGGCTCAGGTCATGATCCCAGGGTCCTAGGATCGAACCCCGCATCGGGCTCTCTGCTCAGCAGGGAGCCTGCTTCCTCCTCTTTCTCTGCCTGCTTCTCTGCCTACTTGTGAACTCCTGTCAAAAAAATAAATTTAAAAAATCTTAAAAAAAAAAAAAAGAAGTCTACAATTCTATCTCTAAAACTCTTGTATTTGGGAGTTCTTGAAATCCTAGAACTATAAGAGTTTCCCTTGGTATGGAATGAATACCACAGTGCTCTATTTGTTCTCTTACCTATAACATAGGTATATGTTAATTTAAAATTAGACATAACAGTTTCAAAAACCGTAGAACATTGTAGACTGTTACCTTCCATTAGGAATTAAATTTTAATACCAACACTTATGCTCTAGAAAGGGTAAACCATGAGGCAACGGGGTGACACAGTTGATTATGCCTCTGACTCTTGGTTTTGACACAGATAGTAGTCCCACGGTTGTGGGACAGAGCCCCATGTTGGGCTCTACGCTGAGTGTGGAGTCTGCTTGATATTCTCCCTCCTCCTTCTGCCCCTCCCACTCGTGCTCTCTCTCTCTCTAAAAATAAGTAAACATCTTAACCAACTGAGCCACCCAGGCGTCCCTAAAAATAAGTAAACATCTTAAAAAAAAAAAGTAAAGCAAAATAGGATATAATTAAAATATAGCAAACTATCAGAGTGCCTGGGTGGCTCAGTCATTAAGCATCTGCCTTTAGCTCAGGTCATGATCCCAGGGTCCTGGGATTGAGCCCCGCTTTAGGCTCCCTCCTTGGCGGGAAGTCTGCTTCTCCCTCTTCCACTCCCCTTGCTTGTGTTCCTTCTCTCACTATCTCTCTCTGTCAAATAAATAAATAAAATCTTAGGGGTGCCTGGGTGGCTCAGTGGGTTAAAGCCTCTGCCTTCAGCTCAGGTCATAATCCCAGGGTCATGGGATCGAGTCCCGCATCAGGCTCTCTGCTTGGCAGGGAGCCTGCTTCCTCCTCTCTCTCTGCCTGCCTCTCTGCCTACTTGTGATCTCTGTCTGTCAAATAAAAAAATAAAATAAAATCTTTAAAAAAATAGAATAAATGGTCCTAATAGATTAAAATAAAAGAAAAATGTGCTAAATGATGATACCATATACTCTGAGACTCCTGCTTCCAAATGTATAGGAAAAACTGGTACAAATACTACTGGGAAAAAAAAAGGAAAAAGGAAAAAGATGAAACTTCTGCTAAGCATAAGACTAGTAAGTAAATATAAATAATTATTTTCAGATGTTGGATGAGAGCCAAAACAAGACTGTGATCTCAGAAGGGAATCAAGGTAAACCCCATGAAAATCCTTTTCTCTGCCTAGAAGCATTTTCCAGACTGTAGAATTGGGGGGGGGGG
>ML104896.1:39354-66038 GCA_003697995.1 Taxidea taxus jeffersonii | reverse complement strand
GATGGGTTTTGTTTTTTTATCCATTCTGAAACCCTGTGTCTTTTGATTGGGGCATTTAGCCCATTTACATTCAGGGTAACTATTGAGAGATATGAGTTTAGTGCCATTGTATTGCCTGTATGGTGATTGTTACTGTATAATGTCTCTGTTCCTTTCTGGGAATACTTTTAGGGTCTCTCTTTGCTTAGAGGACCCCTTTCAATATTTCCTGTAGAGCTGGTTTGGTGTTTACAAACTCTTTCAGTTTTTGTTTGTCCTGGAAGCTTTTAATCTCTCCTTCTATTTTCAATGATAACCTAGCTGGATAAAGTATTCTTGGCTGCATGTTTTTCTCGTTTAGTGCTCTGAATATATCATGCCAGTTCTTTCTGGCCTGCCAGGTCTCTGTGGATAAGTCTCCTGCCAATCTAATATTTTTACCATTGTACGTTACAGACTTCTTGTCCCGTGCTGCTTTCAGGATTTTCTCTTTGTCGCTAAGACTTGTAAATTTTACTATTAGATGGCGGGGTGTGGGTCGATTCCTATTGAGTTTGAGAGGTATTCTCTGGGCTTCCTGGATTTTGATGCTTGTTCCCCTTGCTATATTAGGGAAATTCTCTACAATAATCCTCTCCAGTATACCTTCTGCTCCTATTTCTCTTTCTTCTTCTTCTGGAATCCCAATTATTCTAATGTTGTTTCGTCTTATGGCATCACTTATCTCTCGAATTCTCCCCTCGTGGTCCAGTAGTTGATTGTCTCTCTTTTGGTCTGCTTCATTATTCCCTGCCATTTGGTCTTCTATATCACTAATTCTGTCTTCTGCCTCATTTATCCTAGCAGTAAGAGCCTCCATTTTTGATTGCACCTCATTAATAGCTTTTTTTATTTCAAATTGATTAGACTTTATTTCTTTTATTTCTCCAGAAAGGGTTTTTATTTCTCCTGACAGGGTTTCTCTAATATCTTCCCTGCCTTTTTTGAGCCCGGCTAGAACCTTGAGAATCGTCATCCTGAATTCCAGATCTGACATATTACCAATGTCTGTATTGATTAGGTCCCTAGCCTTCGGTCCTGTCTCCTGCTCTTTTTTTTGTGGTGAGTTTTTCCGCCTTGTCATTTTGTCCAGATAAGAATCCGCTGTTCTCCTTGTTAAGTGAACTTGGTCTTGGCTGGATTTCTTTGATCTTCTGGGGGAGGGGCCTGTTGTAGTGATTCTCAGGTGTCTTTGCCCGAGGCGGAGTTGCACCGCCCTTACCAGGGGCCGGGCTAAGTAATCCTCTCAGGTTTGCTTTCAGGAGCTTTTGTTCCCTGAACGCGCTTTCTGTAGAGTTCTGGAGGACGGGAATGACAATGGCGGCCTCCCAATCTCCGGTTCAGAGGAGCCGAGGGCTAGGGGCCCCAGTCTTCAGCGCGCCTTCAGGGAAAAGCGTTTAATCCCTCCAGACTCCCTCGCCCACGTTTGCGCCGGAGAGTGCGCGCGCGCGTCCGCCCGCAGACACCGCGCGCCAGCAGACACCGCAGGCCCGCAGACCCCGCGGGCCCGCCTCCACTGCGCGCACCCGCAGACCCCGCGCGCCTCAGACCGCGCTCAGAGAAAATCGTGCGTCATCAGTCCCGTCTCACTGGCTTCTGGGAGTGCTCCGAGCTCACCCAGCCTGTGATCAAGCGTCTCTGTCTCTGGCAAGTCCCACCTGGAGTCTCCGGAGCCCGTAGATCCCTGAGCTCTCCCGGGTCGGAGTCTCCCCGGATCTTGTGGGGACCCTCGCACAGAGCACCGGTCCGTGTCACCGACCACTAGGAAACCTCGGCTCTGTCTCTGCAGCCGGCTTCCCCGCTCTCATACCTGGGAGCTCTGCGACACTCAGACACCCCCGATCCTTCTGTGACCCCGCGGGACCTGAGTCCACGTTGTCCCCGTGAGGTCTTCACCCCAGTTTAGCCTCTGGAGCGATGTCCCTCCGTGGAGCCGACTTTTAAAAGTTCTGATTTTGTGCTCCGTTGTTCCGCCGCTTGCCGGGAGCTGGCCCCTCCCCCTGGGGTCTATCTTCCCGTCGCGTTGGATTCACTTCTCCGCTGGTCCTACCTTTCAGAAAGTGGTCGATTTTCTGTTCCTAGAATTGTTGTTTTTCTTCTCTTCGATCTCCTGTTGGGTTTGTAGGTGTTCGGAATGGTTTGATAGGCTATCTAGCTGATCTCCTGCTGGCTGATGTCGTCTCAGCCTCCTACTTCTCCGCCATCTTGACTCCTCCCCCTAAACTACCCCTTTTTGATGGACACTATGATACAACCAAAATTGTGTGTACTATAAATGGTGTTGCAATAAGTACCTTTGTAATTACAGTTTTGCATACTCATCCAATTATTTTTTACTTAGGATAAATTCAGAGAAATAGCATTCCTAGGTCAAAGGGCAAGACATTTTAAATTTTGTTACTTATTATACAAAATGTTTTATCTCCAAATATGTTTTCAAATATCAGTTTTTCTTTTTCCTTATATTTCTCTATATTAATATATAAACATGTTAAAATTGTGTTAACCTAAAAGTTCAATCCTATTGGTCTAGCTGTTTTAATTTTTATTTATTTCATTATGAGGGTTAATTGCTTTCTCCTGGATATTTTTGTAGGTGTTTATGTTTTATATATATATTTAAAGACTATTTATTTATTTGAGAGAGAGAGAGAACAAGTGATGGGGAGACACAGAGGGAGAGGGAGAAGCGGGCTCCTTGCTGATCAGGGAGCCCAACTTGGGGCTGGATCCCAGGACCCTGAGATCATAACCTGAGCTGAAGGCAGACACTTAACACACTGAGTCACCCAGGTGTGCCTATGTTTTCTCTTTGGTAGCTACTTATGTCTTATCTTTCAGCTTAGAGAGCAATGTTAAGTAACATAGTAATAACTTATATGTACATATACATATACATATACAGGAGTATATGCACAGAATTAATTGCCTTAAAATATCATGGTAATAAGTTTCTATGGCTAGTTTTGGAGTAATCATAATAATAAGATAGTAAAAATTTATAGTGTGTGCTATGTACTAAATACTAGTCTATGTACTTTATATGTATTAAGTCATTTAATAAGGTACCCGGCTAGCTCAGTCGGTAAAGCATGAGACTCTTAAGTCATTTAATGCTCATAATAAACCTATCAGGAAAGTTCTATGGTTGTTCCCATTTTAGAGATGAGAAAACTGAGTAACGTGTCCATGGGAACACAAACAACAAGGCAGAATGGAGAGTTGGGCCCCCGGGTCCAGCTCTAGAGCCTGCCCTTTGTGGTGAAGGAGACTTAATAAAGTAATGCTGGGCACATTTACAGTAAAGAAGTGTAGAAAAACCACCTTATTATAAAAAGATATAATTCCCAAAAAAAACATTGAAAGAATTTGATCATGAAAGGCTTCTTTCTTGAAATACTATGTGATCCATCTTTGTTTCCATTACTTGCCATCTTTTACTAGAAAAGACATTCAGTTTCTTGGGTTGGTTTCTTTCATTTGGGGCATTTTTTGTTTAATAAATAATCAGAATAATCATAGTAAGAGTGGTGGTTAAAAAAAATAACTAGTGTTGCTTGCATGAATTTGTTTGCAGCTGGATGAATAAGTTCATTATGGGAAATCGCTAGCTCAAGCCCAACTTCTCAGGTTCCTGGTGCAGAACCTGAAGCCCAGAGGCTGACAGGGCAGGGGGAGTGGGAGACCCGAGAACGGCTGAGTGGATACAGACACAAGGGCTCCATCTCCTCACTTCCCACCTAGGTTCCCCCACCACACCTCTGGGTTTTCTAGGTCTTCCAACTACTGCATTGTATTATAGGGGTTTTGTTTTTAATTGTGTAAAAATTTGTAACATAAAATGGACAATTTTAACCATTTTAAGTGTACAGTTTTGTGGGATTAAGTATATGCACATTGCTGTGTGGCTGCCACCACCATCCATCTCCAGAACAGTTTTTATCTTCCCAAAGTGAAACTATGCCCTTTGAACAACATATCCCCTTCCCCTCCTCTCCTGAGCTCCTGGCAAGCACCATCTACTTTCTGTCTCTATGAATTCGACTCCATTAGATACCTCATATATGTGGAGTCATAACAGTATTTGTCCCCTTGTGATCGGATTGTTTCACTTAAGATAATGTTTTCAAATTTTGTCCGTGTTGTAGCAATAGGGTTGTTTTGAGGAATTAGTATATAAAATTTATATAAAGCAGATAAGACAATGCCTGGCAAATAGTAAGCTCTTTGTAATTTGTTATTATTATTAATATTAGTTGTATTTGGTTTCTGTTACCACTGTAGCAAATTCCTACAAATTTTGTGGCATGAAACAACACAATTTAATTCTATTACAGCTCTGGAGGCCAGAAGCTTGAAATCAGTTTTCCTGGGCTTCAGGCAAGGTTTTGGCAGAGCTGGCTCCTTTTGGAGGCTTTAGGGGAGAATCTGTTCCCCTGCCTTTTCTAAAGGCTCCTGTATTTCTGGATTTATGGCCCCTTCCTCCATCTTCAAGTCTTCAAAGTCAGCAGCATAACATCTTTTCTCCTATTTGGCCTCTGCTTCTGTCCTTCCATCTTTTTAAACTTTTAAAAAAATATTTTATTTATTTATTTGTCAGAGAGAGAGAGAGAGAGCACACAAGGAAGGGGAGCATCAGGCAAATGGAGAAGCTGGCTTCCCACCAAGCAAGGAGCCCAATGTGGTACCCAATCCCAGGATCCTGGGATCATGACCTGAGCTGAAGACTCGACTGAACCACACAAGGGTCCCTATCTTTCTTAACTTTGATCCTTCTACCTCCTTCTTCTAAGGATATACCTGGATAATCCCAGATAATTTCCTCATCTCAAGATCCTACTCAAATCACATCTGCGGAATTCTTTTTGGGAAGCTTTTAAATCTCAACACTCGCTTTAGACCTTCTGACTCAGAATGTGGATTTTAACCAGATTCCTTATAGAGTTCAATGCACATTAATGTTTGAAGTGCTCTGCACTACCTCTTTTTTTTCCCCCAAGATTTTATTCATTTATTTGAGAGAGAAAGAGCAAACATGAGCTGGGGAAAGGACAGAGGAAGAAGCAGGCTCCCCGCTGAACAGGGAGACCAACCTTGAGATCAGGACCTGAGCTGAAAGCAGATGCTTAACCTGCTTAGCTGACTGAGCCACCCAGGTGCCCTGCCCTGCATTGACTCTTAGTCTCCCTATTGTTATTTAAAGTTTCTGTCCTTCGTCAAGTGCTTTAATGTTGACAGTGCACATGGGTATTATAGCCTCAATTTTATTTTAACTGCTTGATCTTTCCTTGCTAAAGGAAATGAAATTACCACAACATTGAAGATTCAGAATCTGAACTAAAGTGTTGCAGACTTAAGTCTCAAATGAGACTTCAGAGTGTTATAGGATATAACGATTTTTGCTTTGTGAGTGATCACTGGCACTATTTTTTACTTGAAGTTAATGTCTAACATGGGATACCCATCTGTGCTCTCTGTCACCAGGGTCATTAGTATACCTCAGGAAGGGGTGGGGTGTGTTGATTTATGAGCCTGGGAACAGAACAGCCATGCCTTCTGTTTTAGATCAAATCACCTGAAGATGAATAAAATCTGCTACTCTAGCACATACCCCCTTTTGATTGTCTAACATTTTATAAGAATGTAAATTTGAAGATAATTTGTTATTCTATAGCCTTGCTGAGGAGATGGACATGATTAGAAGCATGGTACAGGGGCCAAACCAACAGATTCATGTGTTTTCTTTTTGTTGCTATTCGTTGGATTGACTTTCTCCTACTTGGTTGGTTTGTTTTATATTATTTTTCTTTGAAAAGTGAGATTTTTTTTAAAGGTGGAAGCTTTACCTTAACCTACCATTGATTACTAATAAAAAGTCCTTTAAAATTACATTGTATTAGAATGTTGTCTGGTGCCAGTTTATATTTAATTTATCCTATACACGTTTGGTATTTTTTTTCAAGTTTACAGTAGAAGACATTAACAAATAAGTGAGTCTTCCAATGATCTTGTGTCTTAAATATCTATTTTAATGTTAGCTAGTAGTATGAAATCAGCAAATGTCATTTCCATCTAGAAATAAATTTTCTTCTGCTTTCTTTTCTTCACAACACATTGGAAAAATAAAGACCCCAGCATTTGCTATAAGTACTCCCAACTGACCAAGAGAGACAACCCCAAACAAACAAAAACCAAAACACCAAAACTGGGAAATATCAGAAGTGAGGGCTATCTCCTTAGTCTTACCTTTGGTCTCATTTGGGCTTTTAGGTAGTGTACTTTTAAAGGCACTACTTTGTTTCATTTTTAATGAAATGAAAAAAACAAAGTGGGAGAAGCATTTTGTGGGTCTCTTTTTCCCTTTTACAAATTGATAATGTTGTGTTCCTGGAACTGGACGATGCCCTATAGTTCTACTTACATTTCAGGATTCATTAAATTTCAGGGAAAATTCAAGATTACTCACCCACAGCAAACTCCATTGGTTTTAAAATGTGTGCTCTTGGAGCACCTGGGTGGCTCAGTTGGTTAAGCGGCTGCTTTTGGCTCAGGTCGTGATCCTGGAGTCCCAGGATCAAGTCCCACATTGGGCTCCTTGCTCAGCAGGGAGTCTGCTTCTCCTGCTGACTCCTCACCTCTCATGCTTTAGAGAGAAAGCATGCCTTGTTTGAGAGAGCAAGAGAGCTCTCTCAAATAAATAAGTAAAAATCTTAAAAAATAAAAAAAATAAATAAAATATGTGCTCTTGGTGCTTTGGGTTGTCTATCAAGCAAGTGCTCCAGATTTTGCCAAAATTTTGTTCTCTTGAGAAACATTGTCTCTCCATTTTCAGATGACAATTATCAACTGCCTACTGTGGTAAATAAGATAGTCACTGTCCACAGAAACTTGTTAAAGCTTATCTGTTGGATTTTACTGCTGCTATCCTATTCTCTGATATGTATATTTTATTTTATTTTTTTAAGATATTATTTATTTATTTATTTATTGTGAGACAGAGCATAAGAGGAGAGAAGGTCAGAGGGAAAAGCAGACTCCCCATGGAACTGGGAGCCCGATGCGGCACTTGATCGTGGGACTCCGGGATCATGACCTAAGCCCAAGGCAGTTGCTTAACCAACTGAGCCACCCAGACGCCCTGATATGTATATTTTAATGTTTCCTTGATGTCCTGATGTTTTGTTCTCCCTCTTGCCTAAATTTAAAGATTTTATTTTATTTATTTGTCAGAGAGAGTGAGCACAGACAGAGAGGCAGGCAGAGGCAGAGAGAGAAGCAGGCTCCCCGCCGAGCAAGGAGCCCGATGCGGGACTCGATCCCAGGATGCCGGGATCACGACCTGAGCCGAAGGCAGCCGCCCAACCAACTGAGCCACCCAGGCGTCCCTTGCCTAAAATAAAAAAAAAAAATGATTTTTTGAGATAATTATAATTCAGATGTGGTTGTAAGAAATAGAGAGACAACCTGTATACCAGTTACCTAGTATCCCCTAATGGTAACATCTTGCAAATCTATGTAGCACAAATATCACAATGAGGAAACTGACATGGATATAGCCTATGCTTGTCATTCAGACTCTGCCAGTTCCAAATGCAGGCAGTTCTGTGTGTGTGTGTATGTGTGTTTAGTTCCATTTGGTTTTATCACATGATAACAGTTAAATGCAGAATAACTCCAATAGAAGGATTCTTTATTTTCTCCTTCCTTCATCACAGTTATCCCTACCCCTACCTCTGACCACTGGAAATCATTAATCAACAGATTTTAATAATGTCATTTTAAGATCGCTATGTAAATAGAGTTAAAATTATATAACATTTTAGATTAGCTTTCCATTCAGCAAAATTCCCTTGAAATCCAGCTAAGCTATGTTGTGTATCAGGTTCTCATTCGTCTTTATTGCCAAATAGCATTCCATGTTATGGGTATACCACAGTTTAACCATTCACCCACTGAAAGACATTTGGTTGTTTCCAGTTTGGGGGTATTTTGGGTGTGAATATAGCAGCTGTGAACATTTATATACAGTATTATTGTGAGCATTAGTTTTAATAAATACCAAATAGAGTAATTGATAGGTCATGTGGTAAGTATATGTTTAGTATTGTAAGAAATTCCCACACTCTTTTTCAGAGTTGTTGTATTTTACATGCCCACCAGTAATGTAGGAGTGATCCAGTTTACCCAAATCTTCACCAACATTTGGTGTAATCACAATCTTATTTTAATTATTTCAATGTCAAAAATCATTTGGTTATATTTATGTGGGTCTATTTTGGGGTTCTCTCTTCTGTTTCTTTGACCTGTATGTCTCTCCCTCCTCTAAACTGCACTATCTTGATACTGTAGAATATAGTAATCTCTAGTATCTCTTAGACTGATTCTTCCCACTTTTACTTTTTCATAATTTTTATACTGTCTTTTTTGCTGTTTAGGTCTTATGTCTTTCCATGTATGATTTAGAATAAACTGCTTTATGTCTGGAAAAGGAATCTTACTGGATTTTGATAGTAACTGCATTAAACCTATAGATCAATTTAGGGAGAAGTGACATCTTTTTGAGTCATCCAATCCACAAACATGGTATGTAATTAGATGTTCACTGATTTTTTAAATCAGCTTTAATAAATATTTTGCAATTTTTAGGATGCAGATCCTGTACATGTTTTGTTAGATTTATACCTAAGTATTTCATTTTATTTGGAATGATTATTAATGACATTGTATTTTTAATTTTGGTTTCCATAAGTTCATGATTGGTATATAGAAATGTAATTATTTTTCATTGATCTTATATCCTGCAATCTCACAAAAATCACTTTTTACTTTTAGGAGATTTGCTTATTTATTTTTATAGATTCCATAGGATTTTCTGTTTAGACAGTCATGTCATTTATGAATAGTGATAGTTTTATTTTTCTTTTCAATTTGTATGCCTTTTCTTTCTCTCTTTCTCCCTTTCTTCCTCCCCCCCCCCCCTTTCTTTCTTTCTTTTTTCCTTTATCGCACTGGCTAGAACTTCTGGTACTGTTGTAATAAAACTGGTGATGGAACATCCTTGCCTTGTTTCCAATATTAGGGGGAACCATTCAATTTTTTATCATTAAGCACAATGTTAGTTGCAAGGTTTTTGTAGATTTTCTTTATCAAGAAGTTTTCCTCTATCTGTAGTTTGCTAAGAGGTTGTTTTTTTTTATCATGAATAGGTTTTGAATTTTGACAAATGCTTTTTCTGAGTCAAATGAGAAGATAACATAATATGTGATTCTTTTTCTGTAGTGTGTTGATATGTTTGGTTATAGTGATTGATTTTTTAATGTTGAACCAGACTTGTACACAGACCTGAAATAAACCCCAATTTATCACAGTATGTAATTCCTTTTTATTTTGCTTTATACCATACTTTTGATTTGCTAATATTTTGTCAATAATTTTTGTATCTAAGTTCATGAGACATATTGCTCTATAGTTTTCTTTTCTTGAACTATCTTTGTCTGGTTTTGTTATTACAGTGATGTTGGCCTCAAAATAAGTGGGGAGTGTTTTTTAGTTTTCTATTTTCTTGGAGGAGATTATATAATGTTGCTGTTGATTCTTTTTAAAATGTTAGAATTCTCCAGTGAAACCATCTGTTCCTGGAGATTTAATTTTTGGAAATTAAATCTAAATTAAAAACTCAGTTTCTCTAGTGATCATGGAATTATTCTATTTGTCTAGTTCATGTAGGCTAAGTTTTGGTAGTTTGTGACTTTTGAGGAAGTTGTCCATTTATTTTAAGTTGTCAAATTTATGAATGTAAAGTTCTTTGGAGGTTAGCATGGTACCAGATGCTGGACATGCAAGAGGTCAAGACAGTTTCTGTCCCTGCTCCCATGGATCTTTTTATCTGGTATTATCAAATAATTAATAATATATATTATATCTTAGAGAATATATACTATATATTGTATTAATAATATATAGCATATATAAGATATAGGTGTATATGAATATAATCATGTCATATAGAACCTTTGTCAGTGAGTCATCTGGTCTCTCTGAGATTTCTCTTATTAGTTTATCAAGTTGAAGAATTAATCATGATTATTCTAATTCAGTGCTTTGCATGTGTGATTTCTGGGAGGTTCAGAGCACTCACCTTTCATATTCTCATGATTTCCGCAGTGCTAATTTTGTCAAGTAATACAACTTTTGAGTCTCAGTGGCTCCATGCTTAACACTATCTTTTAGTTTTCCTTGGAGGTTTTAAAGAATAGAACAGAAAATACTGTTTACACTTGATTTATTAGGTGTTATCTTAGAAAATTCCAGATGGTTTTGTCTGGTATTTTTGCCTCATATTTAGAGGAATACTTGTTTGAAGTTGCTAGGCTGGATGCCTATTTATACTGTCTGTGTCTTTTATCTCTCTCCTATTAAGATGTTAAGATAAGCATACAAATACTATTCATTGATGTAGATGAGCTGTAAATTCCTAAAGGGTTAGAGATTATTCACCCACCCTTATGGACTCTTTTTTTCAGGCCCCAGCTATTATAATAAAATTATTCCCATCATTTTGCAAGAATAAGTGGGACTTAAATAGACCAATTAATCTGGGCTACACGCAGGAAGGAATTTAGGGTATTGAAAGAATTAAGTATTTTCAGATATGTCCTGTATTTTTTGCTTTAGCTTTCTTTAATTCTTGTTTTTAGTTAATCACTTAAAAATTAGTTAGCCTGAACTCACTGTTTGTTTATCTCTACTCTTTTCTAACAAATAAAAAAAAAAAAAAATTCTTGAAGCTGTAAGTCCTAAAATAGGAAACTCAGGAAGATGTCATACTATGACCAAAGCTCTGTAATATATTGACAGTGAAATTTCATGTGGGGTTAGGAATTAGTTGCTCTTTGCTGATACAGTGGCAATACCATTCTTCAGCTTGAAAGACAAACTTTCAGTCAAGGATGTTTAGTTTATTAACCCAAAATGAAATCTTCTTTGCAAATATACTACTTAAAATTCATTTTGAGCCAAGCAAATCTTCTTGTAACTCTTCTTTCATTGTTTCCCTTTATTTGTATTATACCCCCTTTTGTTCCTTTCTTCTTCATGTCTCCCTTCTTTTCTGAAAGTGAATCACTAGTAACCTTGATTTGTGTTGTATTCATGGTGAACACAGGGTGTGCAAATCTTTTACTTTTATTTTAATGTTCTAAAAACAAAATCTACCCAACTAAGCATTCTTCAGTTACATTTTAACAAAGTCTGTCAATTCTGGATCAGCCCCTGGAGCATGAAGTGGGAGCCAGAGTCTTAAATTAGCTTTATAGGATTCTTTTGGGGATGTAAAGGAGAGAAGGGGAAGGAGAAAATACATTAATTATCTATATCCTTCAGTAGCCTAATGAAATTTGTTTTGTAATACCAAGCAAGGCCAATTCAGGATTTTCCCTTTCCCCTTGGCCTTAGATTACCCCCAGATTTTGTTTCAAAAGAGTTGTTCCTGGGTATTGTGTTTATGCCACAGGTAATTACTGAGCACCTACTGTGTGACAGATACTATTCCCAGAATAAAACATACAAACAGAAGTCAGACTCTTACTAAAGCCACTAGAAAATAAACCAATCTAAAAATAGCCACAAAGCATTTATGTTTACAGTGAGCACAGAGCAGTGAATTGTTAAAGCACATCTGGGATCCCATATCAATATTTATTTATATATAAACAGTTTATTATGATTATTTACTTTTCTGTCTGCTTCCATTAAACTGTTAGTCCTTAGTGTCAGAGATTTTATCTTAATCATCTTCGTATTTGCAGTATATAGACAATCAGTGGTACTTAGGAGACAACTGATCAACTGTTCATAGACTGATTACAGATTTTTCATTCCAAAATAAGGACTATGGTTTGATAAAACCCAGATTATAAAAATAAAACAACAATTTGTTCACAGAATGTGCTAGAATTAAAAATGGGTTCTGAAATTTGGGGTGTGTAATGAGGGAAAGAAAAATAAACAAAATCCAGAAAAGGTTAATTGATAGTTTATATTTTATATAAATATTTTATATTTATATATTTATGTATAAAATATAAATAAAACAAAATATTTTATATTTGTAAAATATTTATATATTATAAATATATTTATATTTATATTTTAGAGCAGTTTTCGATTCATAGTAAAATTGAGTGGAAAGTACAGAGTGACTGTATACTCCCTGCCTACCCCACAACCTCCCCAACTATCAGCCTCCCTGATGATCAACATCCTCTGCCAGAATGGTATGTTTGTTACAATCCATGAACCTATATTGACACTTCATTGTCATTCAAAGTCCATAGTTTACATTAGAGTTCACTCTTGATGTTGTATATTCTGTAGGTTTTGAAAAATGTATAATGGCATGGATCCAACCTTATAGTATCATCAGACTATTTTGCTGTCTTAAAAATCCTTTGTGCTCCTCATCTATTCACTCCTTCTCTCTTATCCCTGGCAACCACTGATCTTTTTACACTCTCCATAGTCTTGCCTTTTCTATAATGTCATATAGTTGGAATTGTACAGTATGTAGCCTTTTCAGATTTGTCTCTTTGACTTCGTAATATGTATTTAAGTTTCCCCATGTCTTTTTATGGCTTGATAGCTCATTTCTTTTTTAATATTCCATTGATTGCATTTACCACAGTTTATCCATTTATCTACTGAAGGACAGTTTGTTTATAAATTTTTGGCAACTATTAATAAATTTTCTCTAAATATCAGTGTATAGGTTACAGTGTGGATATGTTTTCAAGTCATTTGAGCACAAATGCTGGGTCATATAGTAAGAATATGTTTATTTTTGCAAGAAATGCCAAACTATCTTTCAAAATGGCTGTACCATTCGCTTTCTTACAACAATGAAGAGTTAGTTCCTCTTGCTCCAGAATTTGGTATTGTCAGTGTTCTGGATTCTGGACATTCCAGTAGGTATGGAGTGATATCTCACTGTTTTAATTTGCAATTCCCAAATAACATATATGTTTAGCATCTTTTTATATGCTTATTTGCCATCTATATACTCTTAGGTGAGGTGTTTTTTCAGGCCTTTTGCCCAGTTTTTAATTGGATTGTTTGTTTTCACATTGTCAAGTTGTAAGAGTTCTTTGTATGTTTTGGATAGCAATTCTTTTTTTTTTTTGGATAGCAATTCTTAATTAGATATAAGTTTTGCAAATATTTTACCTCAATCTGTGGCTTTTCTTCTCAATCTCTTGGCAGTGCCTTTTGCAGAACAAAAGTTTTTAATTTTTTGGTTGTCTAGTGGTTAGGATTTGGCACTCTCAAAAGTTTTTAAATTTTTTCAAGTCCAGTTTATCAATTCTTTCATGGATCATGTTTTTGGTATTATATCTAAAAAGTTACCACCAATCTAAAGTTCTCTTTCACTTATGTTATTTTCTAGGAGTTTTATAATTTTGCATTTTATATTTAGGTCTGTGATCCTCTTTGAACTAATTTTGGTGAAGGATGTAAACTCTGTGTCTAGATTCTCCTTCCTTGCCTCTTTTCTTTTCCCTTCTTTTTTCTTTTCCTTTCCTTTCCTTTTCTCTTCTTTTCTCTTCTTTTCTTTTCTTCCTTTCCTTTCCTTGCTTTGCTTTGCTTTCTTTTCCTTCCTTCCTCTCTCTCTTCTTTTTATATGGATATCCAGTTGTTTTAGCACTATTTGTTGAACAGTCTATATCTTCTTTAATGTATTGTCCTTGCTCTTTTGTCAAAGAACAGTTGATTATAAATTTGTGGGTCTATTTCTAGGTGCTCTACTCTGCTCCTTTATCTATTTGTCTATTCTTTTGCCAATACCACATCATCTTTATTATAATAAACACCTTATAGTAGCTTTGAGGTCTGGCAGTGTCAGTCATTTGACATTGTTTTTCCCTTCAGCATTGTGCTGTTTATTCTGGGTCTTTTGCCTCTCCATGTGATTAGAGACAGTTTGTCAATATCCCCAAAATAACTTGCTGGGATTTTGATTGAGATTGTGTTGAAACTATAGACCACATTGGGAAAAATTGACATCTTGATGATTTTGAGTCTTTCAATCCATAACTGTGGAATATATCTCTATTTATTTAGTTAGTCTTTGATTTCTTTCATCAGAATGTGATAACTTCCTGGGACACCTGGGTGGCTCAGTCAGTTAAGCATCTGCCTTTGGCTTGGGGCGTGATCCCAGGGTCCTGGGATGGAGCCTAGTGCTGGGCTCCCTGCTCAGTGGGGAATCTGTTTCTCCCCCTCCTTCTGCCCATGCTCCCCACTTGTATTCTCTTTCTCTCTCTCTCATTCTCACTCTCTCTCAAATAAATAAATAAAATCTTAAAAAAAAAAGGCTGATAATTTTCCTATAAAGATCTTGTAGATATTTTGTTATACCCAAGAATTTAATTTTGAGGGTGCTAATGTAAATGGTATAGTTTTAAATTTCAAATTCCACTTGTTTGTTGAAGTGATAGACTTTTGTATATTAATCTTATATCCTGCAATTTTGTTGTAATTCATTATTAGTTTGAGGAGTTGTTTTGTCAATTTTTTCAGGTTTTCTACACAGTCTTGTGATCTGTGCTTGTGTTGACTTTTAAAGGAAGGATGGAAGGAGGGAAGAAAGGAAGAAAGGATGGCTTGCACAGGGAAGTTTATTTTTAACTCAGTGCCTCTCCATTGAAGACTGTTCTACAAACATGTTTATTGTAGAGTACAATGCGTAGGTTTTATATATGTCCTTTAGGAGTACTGAATCACCCCTCACTGAGGTTATTTTTTAACCAGTTACCCCCACTTCTGCTAAGATTGGTACTATGTTTAGAAGATGTTATCAAATACAAAATTCTTAGATTTTTTCTCTAAATATTTATTTATTTATTTGACAGAAAGATAGAGAGAAAGCATAGGTAGGCAGAGAGGCAGGCAGAGGGAGAGGGAGAAGCAGGCTCTCCAATGAGCAGGGAATCTGATGCGGAGCTCAATCTCAGGACCCTGGGATCATGACCTGAGTCGAAAGCAGCTGCTTAATTGACTGAGTCACCTAGGCGTCCCACAAACAAGATGAAAGAATGAATATTGAGCAGACTAAATCTGAAGATCTAATTGGCTTTATTAAGCAAATTCATGAACCTGGCATTATCCTATCTAGCAAGTAGAGGGGATCTTTCAGGAGTTGTACAAAATGGAAGGCTTTTATAGGAAGGAGGGTTGGGAAAGTAGTTCTTAACAAAAGAAAAGAAAGGATTGTTTCAGGCAAGGTCTTAGGGGTAAGGGCAGGGAGTCTTATTATGCAGATTACCTCATCTTCCTTTGGGCAATGGAAAGGGCCCATGTGACAGATTACCTCATTTACCAGAAAATTATAGATTGATTGGCTTAAAATTTCACTCCTGGAGAGGTTAAAAATGCAATTAAAGTCTTGGTTTGCTATCCTGGGTACAAGTGACTCCACCTTGTCCCTGTAGTTTTCTTTTTAACAAAGATAAAATATTTTAGGTGACTATATCATAGATCTTTTGCAAGGGCCAAATAAAATACCACACAACAGCCAAGGTGAACTTTTTAAGACAGAAATCCCTTGCTTAAAACTCTCAAGGCAGCTTCCTCTGAGGCTTAGGGTGAAGTTCAGTCTGCCTTCATGGTCCAGGGGCTCTGTCTGATTTGGCCTTGACCCATCCCCCAACTTCATCCCCTATCTCCCTGCTGCTTTCTGTTCTCCCAGGACCCAACTTCTCCTTTGACTCAGGTTAATGAGTCACTGCTTGGAAAGGCCAAACTTCTGTTTTTCAAAATGATGGCTCCTTTTTGCTAGAGTGACTCCTTTATTGTCTCCTTCTTAGTGAGATATTTCTGACACCCACCCCTGGCCCCCTGGGAGGTTAGTCACCATCCATGGCCACCTCTTGTCAGTGATTGTCACATCCATCATTATTGTTATGTCTTCCTCCGTAGGTGCCTTCCTAGCACTTTCCAATATGTGATATTGTTTTCTAAAGCTATTAACTTGCTCTTCTATTATCTGTATGTTGTTCACCATTATATGTGTTCCAAGAAAGTTGGAAAATTTGGGGATCATGTTCTTGCTGTCTCCCTTATCAGAATGCCCAAGGACATCCGGTAAATATTTGTGGCAGAAATAAACGGACATTCACTATAAATATGACAAAGATACTAAGTCTTGCAGAAATTGAGTGTTAAATTATTATAAAATGTAGAAGATGTAAAGGGGGAAACATATATAGATACATGTATGTATGAAATTACATAATTCTTTGAAGAGAAACTATTTTTCTTGGTTATTGCTTTTTGGTGGCTTTTGATACCCTTTTTTTTTTTTTGGCTCATGATATACATGTGATCACTCACTATCTCTGCTCTTGGTTAAGCACTGAACCTGGGACAGCTTTTGAAGGAGTGGGCTGCCTTCTGTGTCCAGTCAGTGATGCCACTGGGACCTACAGGGCTATTCTTTAACTACAGTTTTAAATGATTTCTAAGGCTTTCCACATGCCTTAAATGATAATTTGTGAAATTATTTTCAAATTTTAACTTATCTGTAAAACATTAGTCAATGTAAGTACAATAAACTCAGGTAAGGAAATAGCTCTTTGATTAGCAAGAACCTAGAGAATGACTAAAGCCACTTATCAGGCATTTGTATCAGGAAGACTTTTAGTGTCAATATGACTAAATTATAGTTTTATACAAATAGATGGATGATAGGCTAGAACACCGTTGGGTAGAATTGACCTCCACTCCTTATAAATACATTGGTATTGCAATAAAATAGCTAGGGAGGAATTCTTTCTACAGGACCAGGTGGTGGGTCTATGATAAGATTACAGGTTTTATTAGACTTGATCTCTGCCACAAATCTACCTATTAAGAAAGGATGCAATATCTAAGCTTGTTTTAAAATCTAGAAGTTGGTTTTATTTATAATCTGTATTTACTTTGTAAATATTTATTTTTTTCTTTTCAGAAAATTGATAAGGATTAAAAAAGGGAAACAAAATGGTAGTTGGATGTTATTGCTATTCATTTCCTATGTATTGTCCAGCTATTTAGTGTTCACAAAAATTAGTCCTACTACATATACCGGATGTAGATGGAAATATAAGATCAGTGATTATGGAGGCTCATTGTGCTTCATATTGTGTGGTTATGGGAAGTTTGTTTGGATGTATGTGTCATTTGTGAGACTTATTCTGATCTAAAAGTATAACAAAACAGGGGCGCCTGGGTGGCTCAGTGGGTTAAGCCTCTGCCTTCCGCTCAGGTCATGATCCCAGGGTCCTGGGATCATCAGGCTCTTTGTTCGGTGGGAAGCCTGCTTCCCCACTCTCTCTCTCCACCTGCCCCTCTACCTGCTTGTGATCTCTCTCTCTGACAAATAAATAAATAAAATCTTAAAAAAAATAAAAGTATGACAAAACAAATATTTAATTTTTGCTGAGTTACTGTTTGGAATTTATTGCTAATAATGAATTTTGACAGAAACACTTAGTGTTTAAAATATTAAAAACATTTTAAGAAATAGAGTAAGTGTGTAAAATGTAAGAGGACAAAATTTTACCTTTATCTTTTTTTTTTCTTCTTTCTTTATATTCCTTAAATATATCCTTGGATTTTTCTATTTTTATAAGTGATCCTGCAATAGCAGACAATTTTAAAATCTAGCATTACCATAAAGATAAACATTTTTATAGTACTATGCATTATTGGGAATGTTTCATATTAACCTATGTATTGTTACAGTGGGATATGGACAAAAGCTTATGGACCCCTACTGTGTACCAATAGGCTGGAACAGTTTTTATGTGTGTTCTCAGTTCAATTTTAGTGTGTTCAGTTGTAATATGATCAATGAATTAAAAACAAACAAAACAAAATGCCATGTTCTTTGGTAAAAGCAACACTATAAAGCATTTGGGATCAGCATTTGGTGTTTTTAGGCAAACTCTGTCTTGTTCCTAGTCTGTACGTATTATATGCTTGTTTTCTGGCATTTCAGGAAACATTTCTTTTTTGATGTAAAATATTTCTTTTAATTTGTACTGTATTGAGGAGCACCTGGGTGGCTCAGTTAGTTGAGTGTCTGACGCTTGGTTTCAGCTCAGGTTGTGATCTTGGGGGCATAGGATCAAGCCCCATGTTGGACTCTGTGCTGAACATGGAGGCTGCTTGGGATTCTCTCTTTCCCTCTGCTTCTCCCCCTAACTCCCACTTGTGCTTGCTCTCTCTTTCTCTCTCTCAAAAAAAAATTAGTACTACATAGAGATCATTTTATAAGTGTGAATGGACTAGTTAGACTCTCACTCAAGATGAGCTTAACTTCTTGGATAGAGGAAGGCTCAGCATGGGTGATGGTTCTCTCATTCATGAAAGTAACAGAGTTCTGCTTAAACTATAAGAAAAGAGCCAAAAATCTTTAGTAATCCTAGGAAGACTTGTCTGGGTCTAAAAGTCCAATATTACTTTGTGACATATTTCAAACTGAATATTCTAAAAGGGTGGCAAATGAAATCAAACTTTTCAATAACGTTGACTATTTTTTCAAATGGCAATTTCTTTTAATGGCTAAGTGTTATGAAAATGTTAGAAGAATTCATACCAAATTCATAAAGTTTATGAATTAGTTCAACTTTTGTTTATCTTATGTTAAGCCTTTTGCTGCTTTAAGTATTGTTTAACGTTGTATGAATCTGTTAGCTTATAACCTAGACTGAGTTAAAGAGTGGGTCAAAGAACAATGATTAATTAAAAAACCTTACATGCAGGTGGGAAGACCTGTCTTCCTTACTTTCTGTCTCTCTTTGCAAGGTCACACCTGCATTTTCCTGGTCACAGGTGATTTCCCTAAAAGGAAAGAGGCATAGAATGGGAGGTGAAGTAGGCATGTGGACAACTTAATAATCCCATTTTTCTGAAGCTCACCAGACCATGAGCTAGAGGAGCATAGGTATTCCACTCATTAAGAGATTTTAGCCCAAAGGTACCAAGAGCGGTTGACTCTATGCTGGGCCATAGGGATAATGGAGCTCAGCACTGCTCACCTTGGAGCTCCTTTTAGTGGGAGAAATGGACTAATAAAGCACTGATTTGATTGTGATGAAGTTAGAGCTACAACGGAGAAACATGCAAGGTGTCAAAATCCTGCATTTCTTTCTGTAATGTTTACATCACAAAATCACTGTTAGAATTTAAGGAAATTGAAGATAATTTTAGACAATCCCTATTTTATGGAAATCTGAGACTCAGAGTTTGAAGTGATTTAGTTAAGGCTACATCATTAGTTACTGACTGCACTGAAACTGGATAAAGCAATTTTTTTAAAAGCCAATAAAATCAACTTATGATCTACATTTTATCTGTATTTGAGTATTTGTCTGTTGACTATTTAGTTATGTTTGAGTATTTACTGTCCACACTCATAAGAAACAAAAAAAGTATAAAGTGTATTATTCAATGAAACTGGACTCTATCCCCAGACAAAATGTTCTTCAGCTGTCCCCTCTCTCCTAGGACTTATAATTCATGCCTGGGAGCACTTGGTAATACTGATATTATGACAACTCAGCAGCTAATGGAGCGTGGCACTCCAGGCGCCAGAGGTAGAGTGTTCACCTGTAGTGATAAGGCAAAGCACACAGCTCCTGGGAAGAAAAGAGAACGTTTTGCCCTTGAATATGTTCATGAAACCTCGTATTTGGGAAAAGTGACTTGAACAAATTGCTTTAAAAAGATAAACTTTTTGTTGATAGGTTTATCGTAAAGCAGTAAAATAAGTGGTGTTTAGAAAAATGCTTATAAAAACAATTAGGATTTTTAATATATTTATTTAATATATTTTCCTCTTCACTTCAAGTATTACTCATAATAATGTAGATTTTATTTCTAACTCTGGTATTTCTTGTTGATGAGAAAGGTAAACCTGTTGATGACTTGCTTAACGTGGCACATGTCTTATTCTGGCTGTGAGAGGTTATCACTGCACAATGAGGAAACAGTGTCGTTGATTCTCCAACAAGCCTTTACGGGAAGCTTGATATTTTCAAGCCATTGCATTCATGGACATAGCAAAACCATTAAATGGTCCTTGTCTTCAGGACCTTATAATATGGCTGAACACAGAATACCCAGAAATAAGGAATAAACAGAGTTTATACTAAAGTCCAAAGAACATAGGAGGAGCCTGGACAAGTTAGAGAAGTCTGGTTCCTTGGTGAGATGAGCCCTTATGAGTGATTCCTGGAGAAGGAGTTGGGCAAGAGATGAACAGAGAGATGTGTTCATTCTAATCAACTGTAGAAAAAGACAGGGAACTGGTAGCACTCACAAGGTTAGGGTGGGGAATCTCTAGGTGATGAAAGGATGAGTTTTCTGAGAAGCTTTCCTATCTCCTCTGGGCTTCTTCTTACCTCTGCCTACTGTGGGTGGACTTTGCTGGTGCTGGCCCTGCCATTTTACCACCTAAGAAGTACTATTTCTAGCAGTCTTCACAAGTGGCCTACTTTCAAAGAGCAGGCACTCTCTCTATAGGTAAACATAACTGCAGGTTTTTTGTTTTTGTTTTTTTGTTTTTAAATATTTTATTTATTTATTTGAAAGAGAGAGAGAGAGAGCGAGCGCACAGGCAGGCAGAGGTTGAGGAAGAAGCAGGCTCCCAATGGAGCAAGTAGCTTGATGTGGGACTTGATCCCAGGACCCTGGGATCATGACCTGAGCCGAAGGCAGATACCTAACCAACTGAGCCACCCAGGCTCCCCTCAGTTTTTATTGAGAATGTTCTTCTTGAGATATGCTTTTCTCTTGCCTTCTACAATATCGTGTGCTCACTATTAGCCACTTCATAGAACAAATGTCTGTGTTGTAGCAGGCATTGTTCAGTGGCATGAGAGCATGATGGAGAACAAAACAGGTGGGATCTTTGTTCTCCAGGAGCTCTGGACACCCTTCTCTACTTCTAAACAATAGCCTTACTCTAGAGTTTCCCCAAATAGCCATTTCCAGCCCCAAACTCTCATCTGAACTCTGATCATATATATTCAACTGCCCCATCCACCTTTGCTTAGATGACATACTCAACAAATCCCAAACCAAAACAGCAGTCTTACCTACTTTTTCTCAAACCCGCTCCTTTCAGTGATTTCTCACAGGTAGGGGAGTAACCCTGCCATCCAGTAATAGGCACCATCCTACTTGATACTTTCCTCTTTCTTTTTCTGGACTCCTTGCCCCCAAGACACACACATACATACATATATTCAGTTCAGTCATTGAACTCCCGCCTTGTCACCATGTGGCTCCTCACTGCCATTATCTTAGTTTTCTTGTGTTATTCTAAGTGGTTCCTACCTGACTCCCTGTTACAAGATTTATTTCTTCTAATTTATTTCTCTAATTATCAAGAGTAAACTTTCTGTAAAAACAGCTCTGATTATGCCACTTCCCTGTTTAATGTTTTCAATGGCTTCCTCTTGCCCTCAGGAAAATGTCCAGACATGGTTCATGGCCCTTGTTGACTGGATGCTGCATGCTTCTCCATCCCTGCCCACCATGGCCTACCTCCCCATAGCAGCCATACTGTTAGTGAGCCCATTTGATTCTGTTCCTGAGACTGCCCAGCGAGTTTCTTTCTTTTTTTTTTTTTCCTAAGATTTTTTATTTATTTATTTGTCAGATAGAGAGAGAGCGTGCAGGAGCAAGCACAGGCAGACAGAGTGGCAGGCAGAGGCAGAGGGAGAAGCAGGCTCACTGCTGAGCAAGGAGCCTGATGTGGGACTTGATCCCAGGACCTGATCCCAGGACCGGGATCTTCATGACCTGAGCTGAAGGCAGCTGCGTAACCAACTGAGCCACCCAGGCGTCCCGCGAGTTTCTTTCTTCAATGTATTTCTCTTCCATTTAGCACCTCGAGGAATCCTTTTCTGGTATTCTGGGCAGGTCAGTTGCTTCAGCGGCTGCTTCTACTATCACCTGAGTGGTTCTGAAGCTAAGATCATCTTAACGGATTCACTAATTGTCAGCTTTACCTGCTAGATCTTAAGTTTTTGCGGGGGGCAGTGTCTGTGTCTATTTTTTTGTTTTCCTTATTATTATTGTTGTTGTTGTTATATTGTTCAGTGTATCTGTGAGGCATGGAGAAATTAGGAATAGTGAATTAAAGAGTCTGGCTTTGAATTCACGTCAACTTGACTCTCACATTGTGGTCTGTCCACCACACCACAGTGTCCTTCTGTCTTCCCTAAATTAACCTCACATTAGTTGAGAAGATTAGGATTTTTTTGAATGTTATTCAGAAGGGAGACTAGTTTCCTCACACCAAGCATTTCTGCAACCCAGCTGGGTGTCCTACAATTCAATTTAGTTTTGATAGGATTTACCTGGAGATAGTTCATATCCACAGGTTAGAGCTCAGTAGCACAGGACTTCCCTCTACCCCCCACCCCCTTTCAGACAACAATTGCAAGTCCAGGTTGTCACCTGTGCTTTGGACTGACTACCTATAAATTGGAGGTTCCCACAATCACCTTCTCAGATATGGTTACCTTGCTAGAATAGCTCATGGAACTCCGGAGAACAGTTTACTTACTTAATTACCAGTTTGTTATAAAAAGATGTAACTTAGAAACAGTCAAACAGAAGAGATGCCCAGGGCAGGGTATGGGGAACATAGAGCTTCCATGACCTCTTCAGAGGCACCATCCTTCCATCTCCATTGTATTGTATTATGTTGAAACCAACACAGAAATTCTCTGAACCCTCTCCTTTTGGGCTTTTTTGGGAGGCTTTATTACATAGGCAGATTGATCAAATCATTGACCATTGGTGGGATTAATTCAACTTCCTGCCTATCTCTTCTCCCTGGAGGTGGATAGTAGGTAGCAGAGGGCTGAAGGGATGGTGCTGAAAGTTCCAACCCTCTAATTACATGATTGGCTCCCCTGGCAACTAACCCTCATCCTTAGGAGCTTTCCAGAATCACCCATTAATATAAACTCAGGTGTGGTTGAAAGGGGTTTGTTATAAATAACAAGACATTTTTTTTCTCCCTTATTACTGTGGAACTATTATTGGCCTGGAGCTATTTGAGGACAAAACACCAAATATTTTAACAAAAAACTCTTCCATTGCTTTTATCACTTAAGAATTCCAGTGTTGGGCCCCTGGGGGGCTTTATTTGGTTAAGTGTCCCATGATCTCAGGATCTTGGGATCCAGCCCTTCATCAGGATCCCTGCTCAGAGGGAAACTTGATTATCCCTCTGCCCCTCCCTCTGCTCATGGTCATGCATGTGCTCTCTCTCTCTCAAATAAGTAAATAAATAAAATCTTAAACAACAACAACAACAAAAGAAATTCCAGTGGTTTTAGGAGCTATGTGCTAGGGACAGGACAAAGATTAAATACATATTTTTTATTATAAATTACATTGTCACAACTATAGAAGTGAATTCTTGAATGTGAAGAGTTGTTTTAGTTTTCGTGGCCTGTGCTCATTTTCAGGGCTTGGTAAAACTTGTCAGACTGCAATTTTGAGGCTTGTCTGCTGTTTAGATAGTCTAGATAGTGTAGATAGTCTACAGATTGTAGTGCAAACCTGGGTGGAAACTATTTGTTTAAGGGCTACTTTCTGCCCTGCAGTCTGAGGGGTCTGAGGGAGTCTCATCTGGCTTTGTCGTCTCTGAGATATTAGCCTTGGCTTTCTCAGCCGGTTGCCATTCAGAAGCTTCCTTCAGTGCATAGACATCTGGGGCCATGATGGGATAAACTTTCAGAAGAAACTGAGATTTGACTTTTGTTTGTAGGTGACTGTGCTCAGAGTCTTATTTTATTTGGTAACACTGAACACCTGTTCTTATCTGCATGTTCATGGGGCCCTTAGTATGAAATTACTTAGGGCCAGCAGGGAGCTAGAAACAAGAGGAAAAAGTATTGTGACAAATATCTTCTTGTTGGAATATGTATCTTATTCAGTCACAAGAGTGATATTTGGTTTTTAGTTAGTCCTAATTGTGTCACCAAAATAACTAGCCAGTAAATGAAAGATACATTCCATTTTTGATAATGGCTAAGTTGATGGTACTTGAAGTTAGTGATTATTATGCTCATGAAATTCCCAAAATATTTATAAAATATATGAACCATACATTGTTTTTGAATTTTTTGTTCATAAAAATAAATAAAATGCTATGTATAAATTCTCAGAAAATCATATATGTTTTCACAGGTGATTCATATAAGTAGCATCCTGATTATGTGAAATAAGCCTGATTTATATATAATATGTTTTATAACTAATAGTTCACAGTAACCTTAGGGAAACAGAAATGAATTAAAACTCTTCTTTACAAAGATATTTTGAAAATATAATAAAAATTATTGAGTATTAATATTTAAAGTTAATTCAGACACAAAAACAAAAATGTAATGCAAATTAGTTTTTAAGAGTAATTTCCATCTTTATCAATTTTCCTTCAAACTCAGATAAAGCTTATCTTTAGTCTATCAACATTTTAATAGTAATGACAAGTTCAAGGATCTTGGAGAATTAAAAACATCCAGGTTCTAGAGAAATGAAATTGACAGAGGAGCTCATGCAGATAATCAGTATAACAATTTCCAAATATATTTACAAAGAAGTGGAAATCTCTAGTCCTTGGGGTGTCATATGAGTTGTCACAAAGAAAATTTTAAAATGAGGCACCTCAAACAGCTGTGTCAAACTGTGAGTTTTACAGCACATGAAAAGACATACTACAATATATTTTTCGAATTATTAGAAAATATAACTGTTCTATTAGAAAATATAACTGAAGCAAATGTGACTGATAAGTAAGTGAAAACTGCCCTTTCAGGGCACTATGTGAAAATTCAGGTAAAGCCAAACTATTAAATTTGAGCTATGATGGTATTCTTGGTTCCTTGTGGGTGGCTGCCATTTTTTTGAAAAGAAAAAATATCTAATATTGGAAAAGTGTGCAGTTGAGTTCAGATAACGTATACCTCTTTCACTCAACGTCCAATGCAACCCCTGACATTGGCATTCCCTGACCCTAGCCTCGCATGAAAAGGAGAAGATGCCTCCCTGCTGGGTCCAGAGACAAATTCAGCTGGTAGGTCCTTTCTCATTCCAGATAGTAAGCAAAGACAAAACAAAATATTTTATCTTCATGAGTCTGAAGTAGACCTGGTAAGGGCTGTCTGTGATGATGTTGAATGCTACCACAGCCCTGGACAGCCCCAGCTGATCTTTTTATGGGAGATATGCATTTCAGCCTGATTCAGATTTTCTGTTATTTGCAGCCAAAGCTATTCCAAAATGATATACTAGGAAAGGAAAAACAACAACAACAACAACAACAAGACAAGAAGAAAGAAAAGAAGAGTAAAGAAAGAAAAAGAGCTCTTATATAAGTAGTGTAAATATGGATAGTGATTAAAACTCTGCTTTTTACAAACCTCCTCTGTTTCTTCCCTGTGCGTGCTTAGAGGAGCATGAGGAAGCTTTCTACTTTCTTCTTGACAGTTACAAAACCTGATTCTGCAATGGCTTCTGACTTTCCATTAGGTCTGTCCAAAGTTTTTCTCCTATCGTTTTCATACTTTCCCCTATTACCATTTTCTGTGATATGAATTAGACACACAAAAAATAATCTGGAAAAAATCTGGCACACATTTAGAGTTTTATATTATTGTCCTTAAGGATTCTGAAATGTCTTATTTTTTATGGGGTCTTTTCCTAACTAAAGGTAGTTGGCTTCTCGTTGATTCAGCTTTTTTTGTTTGTTTTCTGCATGAGTGCAGTAGCTGGTCAAAATGCATAGCATAAAGGCAAATTAGATAACTATACCTCAGTTTAACTATTATGTCAGACTGAGAGTCAGTCTCATTCCATACAATATCAAGAGAAAAAAGAGCATTTCTATATTTCTGTCTGCATTTTATTTAAATGTATTTTATACATTTGAGCATTTGAACACATTTGTTTCAGGGTTTTGCCTTCTTGAAGAGATAGCAATGCAGCCAGAACTGCAATGGCTCCAAGGTATATCTGTCAGGAAATATGGACCTGAAGGGAATTGCTTCATTAAATCTAAACCTGTCCTTTGTTCATAAGGATCTTGCCAGATGGGATTTTAGAGTTTTGAAGGCAGGCATCCACATGGAATTTTGTTCTTGACACTGATGAATGACTTTTTGACACCTGAGATGGGGGTTTCACTCTAGGCTTTCAAGGAGTTCCAGTCCAGAGTGTGACTCTAACTTGTCACGATATGCTGATCTGTAAGTACCAGGGTAGCCTGTGGTTGAGTATCACCCTAAGGCATCAGTATCTATGAATCAAAGAGGTAAAATTAAACTCTTGAATTTAAATTTTTATATACCAAGATTCATCTAAGTGGACTGAATACCACTTTGTTTCAAAACACTTCCGTTGAGGGGCGCCTCAGTGGCTCAGTCAGTTAAGTGTCTGCCTTTGGCTCAGGTCATGATCCCAGAATCCTGACATCAGGGGGCTCCGTGCTCAGCAGGGGAATTTGCTTCTCTCTCCCTCTGGCCCATGTTCTCTTTCTCACTCACTCTCTCTCTAATAAAGAAAGAAAGAAAGAAAGAAAGAAAGAAAGAAAGAAAGAAAGAAAG
>ML104896.1:0-39344 GCA_003697995.1 Taxidea taxus jeffersonii | reverse complement strand
AAGAAAGAAAGAAAGAAAGAAAGAAAGAAAGAAAGAAAGAAAGAAAGTCTAAAACAAAAACAAAAACAAACCAAGAAGCAAAATACTTCCATTGAACTTTCAGGTACAGTAACTTACTGTGTCTGATTGAGAAGCACAGGCAGAGTTTAGAGAACTTTGGATTAGAGAGATTATTAACAAAGAGGTCTGTTCTGACTCAGGTAATGTTACCTCTACCTGGCTTGTCACCTGACTATGTCCAAGAACTTGACTGGAAATATTTTCCCTTAGGAGGCTGCCCCTTGAACAACATGGTTTTTTTTTGGGCATGTCCACTTATTTGGTTTTTTTTTTTTTTTTCAATAAATATGGTATAGTACTATAAATGTATTTTCCTTATGATCTTTATGTTTTTCTTCATAGAATTTTCTTTTCTCCACCTTACTTTAAGAATACAGTGTATGGGTGCAACTGGGTGGCTCAGTGGGTTAAGCCTCTGCCTTTGGCTCTGGTCACGGTCCCAGGGTCCTGGGATTGGGCCCTGCGTTGGGCCCTCTGCTTAGCTGGGAGCCTGCTTCCTCCTCTCTCTGCCTGCCTCTCTGCCTACTTGTGGTCTCTGTCAAATAGATAAATGAAATCTTAAAAAAAAAAAAAAGAATACAGTGTATGATGCATAGAACATGCAAAATATGTGTTAATCAACTGTTTGTTATCGATGAGGCTTCCAGTCAACAGTAGACTGTTAGTTAAGTTTTGGGGGAGTCAAAAGTTATATGTGGATTTTCGACTGTGCAGGGGTCAGTGCCCCAACTTCCATGTTGTTAAAGGGTTAACTCTACTTCATTGGGATCTTTGGAGGGTGAATAAACTGGTTCATATTCTAATATTTGTAGAGCCCCTTATCCGAGCATACCATGTTGCTTCTCTTTTATTAATTTGTCAACAGATGTCAATGAGGTAGCTATTTATACTTGAAGAAACTAAGAATGGGAGAAGTCAATAATTTTTATAGTTATGGTATTAGTAAATGACATTCAAAAGCTAAATTTTTTCACTCTTCTCTGCTGTTCAGTGTAGTCATTACTGTTGTGTTTGGTGGAGTCAGAGTTGGTTCACATCCCCAGCTTCACAGTTGATTAGCATATTTTTGGGCAGATAAGTCAATCACTTGCCTCCTCATTTTTGCCATCCAAAACATAGCTATAAAATAATGCCCATCTCAGTATTGTTGAGAACAGTAAACAAGTTCATTCATGTAAAGAAGTTGTCAATGTATGGCACACAATAAGCACTCAATACACTGTGGACTTTATTATGATCACTGGTGATGATGGCTTATCTCTGTTTACTCCTTTGTTACTAGCAAGATTTGAGTCAAATATGTGGCCTCTTAGTAGATAATTATGTTGTATAGATTTTTAGACTTGCAATTAAAAAACTGCATCTACACTTCAGTTTTCTTTCTTTTGTCCTCATTTTATAATTTATGCAAATATTTTCCCAGCTTTATTCAAGTATGATTGATAAATATGAATTGTATGTATTTGAAATATAGATGCAATGTTTTGAGATTATCACAATCAACCTAATTAGTGTGAATGTCTTTTATGTATCGCTGTAAGCTAACTTAAATTCTTTCTGGAGTAAAGGAGCAGATAATATACATGCCTACAAAAGATCCTTCCTAGGGAAAGAGCACCTAGCTACATTTCAATTCATGGAAATGTCTTTCTTCCCCTACTTGGTGGCAGTGTCTCATAGGCTTATATTACAGGCAGTGCACTAAATTCACAGATGTTGTCTATGCCTGAGAACTCTGGCCTAGAATCCATATTTTCCTGCTGAGTCAGGGATGCACATTCAAAATATGTCAGTGAGACAAAACTAGATTGTTTTTCTACAGGGTGGTAAATTGAGGGTCCAAGCCACAGGAAGGACCCATGTTCATTCTTGAATGGTAGAGGAAATGAGACTTATGGCCAGAGAGGGTACCCAGTGACCACATGAACTGTGGTAGCAAAGAAGCCCCATCTGGAGGCATTGTTTTAAGTAATCTTCATAGTACCTTTGTCAAACTGTGAAGCAACAGTTCAGCTAAATAAGAAAGTAATTACTTTTATTGATTTCTGTGCTCTAGGAAATGAGATAGGTATTTTATATACATTATCCCTAATATGCACGACAACCTAGGTATTTTTATTTCCATAGGGATAATGACAGTGCAACTCATAAAATTAACTTGTTCAAGATCTGTTTGTGAAGTCCACACTTTTTTATAACATTCTTTATAAATGACTCATCTTATACGAAAGCCCATGCTGTTAACCACTACAATATGTCTCTTACCACATTTAGTGGCTCTTAGCTCAACAGAGTTAAATGACAATAATAATAATAATAATATAAATAATAATAAAGAAAATAAATTTAGGTTGTTGTAAGTTATCTCTGGATCAAGTGACTGGCTTAGAAGATAATGAGAAAATATATATGTATATGTGTTTAAGAGTAAAGTCAGATATTAGTATCTAGACATGGAAGAAAAACCACCATACTCATCAATTAGATTCTCATTTTTGTAAAAAAGCAAAGAATAAACAAATTATGTTTAATAAAACCTAATGTCCTTACGTTAAGAGATACATGAAAATATTGGCTATGCCACTAGCAAATGTTCAGAAAATTGAAGATTTGCATGTTATGAATACTGATGGTTTCTTAAGGTTCTTATTTATTCAGATACATTAATGACTTGTAAAGTAGGAGAAATTAGCCAAAGAAAACATTTGCTAATACTTAAATAAATAAGCGTGCTAACTTGGCTCCTTTTTTATGGGCTAAATAATTTACTATCCTAGTTAGACCTGGTCAGTTCTGTATTTTTTGAGGGATGTTGCTGCAATATATAATTCAGGAGTACCGCAGGGTCGTCAGGTGACATGGGACTTGTCTTCCCTTCCCACTGATTGGATGAGACACTTCAGTCTAATCTTTAGACCCCTCAGGCATTCAGTTCCCTCATCCACAGAACTGGAAAACAAACAAGCAAGCAAACAAACATCTTTTGGGGCTTCTTCCTGCTGTGTTCTCTGTTCTTTTTCTTATCCTACATGAATATGTTAGGGAGGCATCTTCTTTGTGAAGCCAACTTCCTGGAAGTTTATCTCCTCTGTATTACCATCAAATGCCCCACTTCAAAACCATTTAAGTTAAAAACATTTTATTTACAATTTTTAATGATGACACCAATGACCTGATCATATAATTTTATAGATACAGAATGAGCTGGCATCACTAAAGTAGAGTACCCAAGTTAATGAATTAAAAAAGAGTTTGTTGATGACAAGGTGACAATTTGGGAGAAATAAGTGGAAGTGACACGAGGAGGAAAAAGAAATCATACCTTGTGTGCTGGCCCAGAGAGCTGAATGCAACAGGCATGAGGTGGGTGGTGAATGGCCATGGCCACCGTGGGAAAATACCAAAGGAATAAAAATTACTAAAGAGTTAGTTTGGTTTTCAAAATCAAAATATCACTGAGTTTATTGGCATCATTGTGACATAGGATAGAAAAATCTAGAAAAGAATCCTTCCTTTCCAGTCAGCATGTCAAGGTTTTATTATGTTGCCATATTTACGTTTAGCATTCATCTTTTTTTTTAAAGATTTTATTTATTTATTTGACACAGAGAGAGAGAGCAGAAGCAGAGAAGGCAGAGAGAGAGAAAGAAGAAGACCCCCTGAGGAGCAGAGAGCCTGATGCAGGACCCAATCCCAGGACCTGATCTGAAGGCAGTCACTTAACTGACAGTCATCCGGGCACCCCTAGCATTCATCTTTTAAGAAGCAACAGAAATCTTAGAAAGAGTTGAGAAAAATGGCAAAGGTGTCAGCAAATATGACAGGCCCTGTGTTATCTGTGTAGTGAAAACCTAAAAAGGATTTAATTTTGCCTCAGGAGAAGTTGAACATGCTTTCTTTATGGCACTTCTGATTTCTTCCCTAGATGAAGGAAGAATATTAACATCTCATTGATGCTTTCTTTCTGTTTGCTTGAAAAAGGGAAATTGCAGCTTTTGCATTTGTAAGTTGAGTGGGAAAACAGCACATAATAGGAAGGGAAAAAAGTCTAACTGGAAATTTATTTTATTTGTCATTCAGAAGATTCATTTTGGTGTGTAAAATGATACATTGGAAGAAATACCTTATCATTTTTTCCCCACTCTTGTCAATTATTCCTCCCTCTGGACTATTCTCTTCCCTGGACTATTATCTCTTGATTCCTTCTGTTAAAATTAGTAGCATTTTATTCTTTCTAGATTTTCAAATGTTTTCACCATTGTATTATTGTGGTAGTAGGATCTCAGTATTTGCTTTCAGAATTATATTGTTGTGGTAATAGGATCTAAATATTTAACAACTTCAATATTTAAACTTGAATGTTTTCCTCTGTATTATGCTCAGAAAAGTCCCCCCCCTTTCTTGAGCCATTAAAAAAAGTGCAGATAGTGTTCCAGAATGACTGAAATATCTGTTCACTATAAATATATTCAGACGGTTAACCGTCTAGTGGTAATAGAATGCTATCTGAGATCCCCTCAGTGCTGTAAGATGATGATGCTGGGTAATAACATTGCAATATTACTAAATCAGTGAAATGATGTCTTGGATTCATTAACAGGGCAATGTAGTCAATGATAGGCAATCATTCTGTGCAGAAGAGAGAACTGAAATGCACAAGGAAAGTATGGGGGGCATATTTGCTAAATCAAAAATATGAGGCCTCGAGGATAACATTGATAAAATGTGACCAATTTATGCAATTGTCATTAAGGATGACTTAATTTTACTGGTTACAATATTCTAGTCTTAACAAAGGGTTGGAGTCAATGTGCTATCTATTCTGAATAGCTTTAAAAATCATTTTGGGTGATTACTGAATCTTTTATTTTTGCAATTTCCTTCACTGAAAGCTCCTACAAAACAATTTACATTTTTATTATATGGATTTTGCAAACAATTGCATAAAGAATTAGAATGATACAGAGAAAAAGTTAAGTTTTTTTATAGTCTACTTTTAATTTAATAAAACAAGTGACTATTTTTCTTGGATCTAATGTCTAGTACAGTTTGGGAATACATTTCAACCCTAATTAAGATAAATGGTAATTCACAATGGTAAATTTAGACTTCGTGAATCAGCTCTTCTTATATCACTAGTGAGTCCTCAAAAAGATGTATGCATCTTCATGGCAAGCACTTAATTTTTTCATTTGTGTGTGTGTGTGTGTATGTGTTTTTCTACTTTGATAACAAAAGGATAAAACCCTATATTTTACTAACTAGGCCTTTCAGCATGTTGGTTTATACTTGGTGAATTTTTCATGCTTAGACAATTGGTTCTCAGTATTCATACACCAGTGGTTTTATCTTCAGATTAGTGGATATGAACTGATGGCAAAGAGTGGGAACATGTGGGCCAGTCTTGTCTGTGGACCCAGGGTGACTGAGGCTGCTGTCCCAGGGTGATGTTAAAGGTGTTCTTTTCACTATCAAGTGTCCTCATTTGGATTCCAGGCTATATCATTACTCTGCTTATTTAGCCAGCTGCTGCTTTTGATAAGACTGCTCTAGGAATTTAAAATGTATTCATTAAAAACACATACACACAGACACACACACAGGCATGTCAAACCTGAGATAAGAAATGCCTTGTGGCACTATTTCATGTAAAACTTCTTACGTGTTTAGCCTCATAGTAGTTATGCCTTTGCACAGGTGCAAGCTGATATTATAAATACTTGGTAAAGTTTAAGGAAATCTATCTAATTAGATTTCCTAAGGATAAGAGATATATATACTGCTTTGAGGTCATGTTTTCCATATTAAGGCATTAAAAAAAATCTGGGTGTATTTAAACCCCAAATATTAGTTAAACAGAATTTTTATTTATGCACATATTAGGAAAGAGATAAAAATGACCTTAACATTAGTTCACATTAAGGATTTAATTACGGTCAGTATACTTTCAGCTCATTCTTCCATACATTTTATTTCTACAGTTTATTGTGATATAACGTGAAATAATGTTCAGAATTAATGCTCTGAAATCCTGCAAAATCGTGAATAATTAAAATGTTATATTTTATTGCCCATTGATCATAAGATATTAGGAAAATTTCCAAAACAGGCTTGAAAGGAATATTTTAAGAACCATAATTCAACAAACCAGATTATAGAATTTCCTGAGCATGTTAAGTTTGAGAGAATATTCTTGGCTGCAGATTTTTCCTATTCAGTTCTTTGAATATATATCATGCCACCTCTTTGAATATGTCATGCCATCTCTTCTGCTTGTAAGGTTTCTGCTGAAAAATCTGCTGGTAGGCTGATAGCCTTATGGGGTTTCCCTTGTATATAACTGTCTTGCTTCTTTAAATTTTTTTTCTTTATCACATTTTGCCATTTCAATTACAGTATGTCTTGATGTGGTTCTGCTTATATTGATTTTGTAGGGAGTTCTCTGTGCCTCTTGGATCTGAATATCTGTTTCCTTCCCCAAATTAGGGGATCTTCTAGCTATTATGTCTTGAAATGAATTTTCTGCCCTCTTTTCTGCCCTCTCTTCTTCTGGGACTCCTGTAATATGAATTTTATTATTACATTTGGTGGAGTTACTGAGTTCCCTATGTCTGTTCTCATGTTGCATGATTCTTGTTTGTCTCATTTGTTCAGATTGATTACTTTCCATTAGTCTGTCATCTAGTTCATTAACTCATTCCTCTACTTCTTCCAGCCTGCTGTTCACTCCATCAAGTGTGTTTCGTGTTTCATGTAATGAGTCCTTTATCTCTGCTTTGTTATTCCTTATGTCAGTGTTAAGGGTCTCATTGATGCCTTCCACTCTTTTCTCAAGACCAATGAGTATCTTTATGATTATTACTTTAAATTCTTTATCAGGCATGTTATTTATATCTGTTTCACTTAGATGTCTGGCCATGATCTTGTTCTGTTCTTTCATTTGGGACAAATTCCTGTCTTCTCATTTTGTCTAAGTCTGTGTACCTGTTGCTATGCATTAGAAAAGTCAGATATGGTCTTCTGTTCTTGAGAGAGTAAAGGGCTTTTGAGGAAGAGGTCCAGTGTAATGTTCCCTGTTCCCCAGAGGCTGCCTCTTCAGGGAGTATCTCCAGTGTATGCTGTGTGCACTCTGCTGTTGTGCCCTGAGGGATAACTTCTGGGCAGTTGTCTGCAGAGACTCTTTGTTCTGGGCAACATTTGGTCCTTGGCTTGAATGGTCCTTGGCTTGAATGTGGCACATTTTAACTAGGTCTGCTCTGGTCTGCTTGTGAAATGAGACCTGTCTCCACTGCCACTGAATCTAGGGCCCTGCAAAACTCCTGGATCAGGAGATGCAGTGTAGGCAGGGGTTTGGGGCAGTCTTCTGTGGGAGGGGGCTGGCTGTGCTGCTATTGAGGCAAGTAACTGGGATGGGCAGTTCCACTGGAGTGTAGGGGTGGGAAGGAGCTTGGTGTAAGCAAGTGTCAGCACTGTGCTGGTTCTTGCACATGGTCCTCTGCTTATGTTGAGGGGCAGGGGATAAAAATGGTGCTGGCCATTATCTTTGTTCCTGGAGGGGTCTTTGTGTGAATGCTGCCTCTCTGGAACATGCTCCAAGATGAGTAAATAACCTCCCTACTGTGTACCCCAGGTGCTTTTCAGATCACTATTTCCATGCTGTGTGTCCACAGCAGGTTATTTGAATTCCAAGAGCAGCTCCAATGTTACCAAGCTCTCCCCAAGCCAAGCCTCTAGGCTTTAAGCCTCACTGGTTGCAAGAACTCATGAAATTTAGCCCTCTCACTTTCCAAGTTAATTGCTAGGATATTTGTCCTCTCTGTTTGAGTTTCCCTGTGTGCTATTCTGTCTCTTGCCTTTCTCTGTGCCTGAGGCTCCCTCCCCATTGTGGTGGCTACAATCTGTTTCTCTCTCAAACCACATTCCCACACTTCCTACCTTCTTTGATGTGGCCTCTTCTCTGCCTTTAGTTGTGGAGTGTGTCCTGCCAGTCTTCAGGTTGATATCTGGGGTATTTAGGATTTTTTGATAGTTATATACTTGAATTTGTGGGATAAGATGAGCTTAGGGTCCTCCTACTCTGCTACCATCTTCCCCTCTGAAAACCTGAACATGTTGTTTAATCTAGATTTATCTGTATGGAACATGTGTCCAGTATCTAACATTTCCCATCTAAAGCAAATTATTTTTTCTTATACCATGAGCTAAATATATTATAATTTTCTTATAAGGGCTAAATTCATCTATTTTGTTTATATTACTTTTGATACATGTCATGTATTATTCAACAAATAATGATTGTATAATATATACAAATGCTTATTCAAAAATAGTTATTAAATGATTACTGTGTCCCAGGAATGGTTCTAGGTGCTTGGGATAGATCAGTGAACTAAAAAGAGAAAAATTCCTGCCTTCATGGACTTGTATTTTAGCACAGGGGTAAATGAGAAACTTAATAACGAAGCATATTTTGTATTGTAATAAATGCAACATAAAAAGGAAAATTAGAGGAAGGTAAAGATGGTTAGATATGCAAGGAAAATTACATAGCCACAGTATTTCTTTTTGACACATGGCAAAATTATATTGCCTATATATCTACAAAACATTTGGAAACACTGTATTAGGCCAGCATTTGGAAATTGTGGAAAAAATCCCTGTTCTGTTAGAACAAAATCTACTTGATAAACATTAAATTGACAAAATTACCAGGAGTGTAGAATAAATCTAGAATCCAGAAGTCACAGCTCTCTAGTTCCCTACTATGTATTATTTCTTTTCAATAATTCTGGAGCTTCATGACAAACTTGCAACTGTATTAGACCTTTGTAATTTTCATAATCTGAGGACAAGCCAAGCCATATGCATTACTATGAAGCAAAAGATCACCATATATTTATATGATCAAGAGATAATTTCATTTTCCTTGAAATGGAAGGAGCGAGTTGCTTCTATACAAATTTTATTGATTTAAAATCTGGAATATGATGATTTTTGTCTTCTTTACTTAGAATTTCAGTAGGGGACTTTATAAAGAATACCCATTTCTCACTGTAGAAAATGGAAGTTAAAAAAAGAAAAATGTTAAGTGGGTTCTACCATCAAGTTTTTTAAAAAAAATTATTTATTTATTTGACAGAGAGAGACACAGAGAGAGAGCAGGAACACAGCATGGGGAGTGAGAGAGGTAGAAGCAGACTCCCTGCTGAGCAGGGAGCCTAATGCAAGGCTCCATCTCAGGACCCTGGGACCACAATTTGAGCTGAAGGCAGACGCTTAATGACTGAGCCACCCAGGCACCCCTACCATTAAGTTTTTAAAGCTCAAAAGTTGTAGCTTTGTTAAAAGTAACTTATCTGGGGGTGCCTGGGTGGTGGGTTAAGCCTCTGCCTTCAGCTCAGGTCATGATCCCAGGGTCCCGAGCCCCGCATTGGGCTCTCTGCTCAGTGGGAAGCCTGCTTCCCTTCCCCTCTCTCTGCTTGCCTCTCTGTCTACTTGTGATCTCTCTCTCTCTTTCAAATACATAAATAAAATCTTTAAAAAAAAATTAACTTATCTGAATAAAGTAAAAAATTAAATGTCTTAAGCATTTTTAAAAGATTTTATTTATTTATTTTAGAGAGAGAAAGAGAGAGTGAGTTGTGGGGGAGGGGAAGACAGAGAGGGAGAGAGAGAGAGTCTCAAGCAGACTCTGTGCTGAGCACGGAGCCCAACATGGGGCTTGATCCCATAACCCCAAGATCATGACCTAGGTGGAAATCAAGAGTTGAATGCTTAATTGACTGAGCCACCAAGGTTCCCCTTAAGCATTTTGTTCATAAACAAAAACTATTCATAGCACAGCAGTATTTATCTTGATTCACACAAATGTTTTATTTCAGAAAAGAATGATAAAAGAACTGAGTAATGTGAATATTAAAACACAACCTCTTGTTCATTTAAGTCATTTTTTCCTGCTTAGCTTTAAGCTTGTGGAAAATTTTATCCTTTTGCCATAGTTGGATCATGGATTGCTGTTTTCACTGTTAGAAACAATTGCCCCCTTTGCACATAGTTGCTACTAATGCACTTCTTTATAATTTGAGATGTGTCATTTTTACAATTTTTAATTTGGATTTTCTTTTTTTTTAAAGATTTTATTTATTTATTTGACACACAGAGAGAGAGAGAGAGATCACAAGTAGGCAGAGAGGCAGGCAGAGAGAGAGAGAGGGAAGCAGGCTCCCCCCTGAGCAGTGAGCCCCATGCGGGGCTCTATCCCAGGACCCTGAGATCATGACCTGAGCTGAAGGCAGAGGCTTAACCCACTGAGCCACCCAGGGGCCCCTAATTTGGATTTTCTTATATGAACATTCAACTATTCTTTCTCCAAGTCTTTATTGATCTGATAGGCAAATATTATCTGTAGCTGAACCTCACACAAAGAAAAACAATAGTTTCTCCCCTCCAGGTGTTCTTAATTGAATGGAGGCAGTGGACATTATAATACACACTCAGAGAAACAGGGCTTAGAGAGCCCAGAGGTGGGGATGTTTGATCCTGCTAGCCTCCCTGAGCAACATCAGTGTTGGCTACATAATGAATGCTTGTGATAAAATGGAGTCACCTCAAGATGTTACTTTCAATAATTGCTGTCAAGAACTATGAAGAAAGTATATCCTGTAATTTTGTTTAAAAGCATTAGCAATCTTGTAAACAGACTGTATAGCAGTGTGTAAACAGACCTTCCCCAAATCTGAGTCTCCTTTCCTTTATAATTTCTCTGGCCTGTCTATTCCTGGCAATACCATATTCTGACATGCAGTCCAAAAGGTGGGCTGCCCAGAGTCAGTTATTTGCTGGTATCCCCAAGCCCTGCACTGGAGGTGTCTGTAGTTACAGAGATCAATAGCGCAGCAAAGGCAAGAAGAAGGGGGAGAGAAAGTATTTTTTATCTTTGTTTTCAAAATTAAAATATCTTGAATGTCCTTCTGGTTAAAAAAGCGATAGATGGTTGGAGTGCCTGGGTGGCTCAGTTAGTTGAACATTTGGCTCCTGATTTCAGTTCAGGTCATGATCTCAGGGTTTTGGGATCAAGCCCCATGTCAGGCTCCGTGCTAATTGGGAAGTCTCCTTGAGATTCTCTCTCTCCTTTTCATCCCTTGCCCCCAGTTGTGCTCTCTCTCTCCTTTAAAGAAGTCACTAAATAAAATCTTTTAAAAAAGCAATAGATGGTTAATCTATAATGCTATAGAATAACATAACCATAAAGTAAAAATTATCTTCTTCTTTTTTCCTACCCATCTCTAGATGTGTCAGGTTTGCTGGTCTATGAATGAGTGCTTTGTACAGTGTCCCAAAAGGGGCGAATCTGGGCACTCACTCCATTCTCCCCTTCCCAATGATACAGAGTCTTTCAAGCCAAGTGTCCTGTTGGTGTTGAGCAGTGCTGGTCTGGGGAATGGGATGATGCAGCAAAATCAAGCTGTTCTTCCTTTTTTTGGGGGGTGTGTGATTATTCTCAGATTTTTTTCCTAAGATTTTATTTACTTGTTTGACAGAGACATGGCAAGAGAGGGAACATAAGCAGGGGGAATGAGAGGGAGAAGCAGGCTTCCCACTGAGTAGGGAGAAGGATGCAGGGCTCAATCCCAGGATTCCAGAACCCTGACCCGAGCTGAAGGCAGATGTTTAATGCCTGAATCACCCAGGGGCCCCATTTTCAGAGGTTTTGTAGCACAGTGTTGCTGCCACTTCTTAAGTGGACTCCCAGGTTCTCCCAGAACTATTTTAATCTGTGGGTAGAATTCTGTTGAATTCTTGATCTTTATGGGGAAGGTATAGATAACATTCTTTCTTACATGCATTATCTCATTTTGCTAAATTATCCTGCTTAAGTAATATGATGTGAGTTCTGATAATAGAACTCATCTTCTTCTCCTCTGACTCCTCTTCCTCCTACCACTCTTTCTTCTCCTTCTTCTTGTGGTTAAATAGTTCTTTAAAAATAGCCTGTAAAGGGCGCCTGGGTGGCTCAGTGGGTTAAAGCCTCTGCCTTCAGCTCAGGTCATGATCTCAGGGTCCTGGGATCGAGGCCCGCATCGGGCTCTCTGCTCAGCAGGGAGCCTGCTTCGTCCTCTCTCTGCCTGCCTCTCTGCCTACTTGTGATCTCTGCCTCTGTCAAATAAATAAAATCTTAAAAAAAAAATTTAAAAAAAAAATAGCCTGTAAAATTATTGTTTAGAAGATCACCAATCTTCCCATGAAGCACATTGCTAATATGTGCTGTGCTATTTTCCATGTGATATTAGTCATAATTTAATTTCTTGAGGTGTTTTATTAGCAGTATTCCAGAAAGGTAACCTAAGGAGCGCCTCTAGCACAAAATGTATAAAATAGTAAATAAATTTTCCTTTAGTGTTATAATGACAAAAAAAGAATGCTACACTTGAATGTTAAGGTGATGAGAAATTCTGGATCCAGAAGGATGGATTGAGCAGGCAGTTACTTCCCTGGAAGGGCAGGGCCCCATGTGACAGATAGTTATGTGGAGACACCCCAGCCTGAGAATCAAAACTTCAAAGGTTGCACGAGAGGGCAATATGGATATTTGCTAGTCTCAGTTTTGTCACTAAATGAACAAAGGGCAACTGTTTTATTCTGAGAATTCTTAACCACAAACCAGCCCACAAACAGATTTGGGGCATGAATTCACATTGATTAGGTGACCCTATGTCCATGACATGACAATTCATTATCAAATGTTTCTTGGTAGGTGCATTTATTAGGGGCCATAAAGAAAATGCACCTATATTACCTATGAGAGACTAATGATTAAGATCCAGGATATATGAATCCTACAAATCACTAAGAAAAATAATAGAAAAAAGACCACAATACAAAAGGCATTTCATGTAAGAGAACACATCAGTGGCCAGTAAACCATTAAAAAAATGCTTTACCTCACTTATTAGAAATCAGAGAAATGCAAATTGAAACAATAAGCTGCATTTAACAACCACTGTATTGACAAAAATCAAGAAGACTAAACACCCCATTGCTGTCATGCATGTGGATCGGTGAGACCTCTTACACACTGGCGGGAATCCAAATTGGTATAAGCACTGGAGAAAACAATTTGCTCTTATCTAGTAAAGTTGAATATATGTATATCCTGTAGCCAGCAATTTCATTTCCAGTTACATAATCTAGGAAAAAATCTTGGACCACACACTAGCACACATGAACAAGACTGCTCATTGCATCATTATTTGCAAGAGTAACTATTACAAAAGTAACTAACAACCAAATGTCTTGCCATCACTGAATGGATAGATTGCAATATATTCACAAGACAAAATACTATACAGCAGTAAGACGAATGAAGTGCTGCTCACATCAACAACTCTCACTGAGTTAAGGGCACAGGTTGCTGAATATCTGCATAAGATCCCACCTTACGTAATGTCATCAATATGCATTATGTATTGTCTGTGGGTATACCCAGTGTGGGAAGCTGAAGGAAAATCAAGAGAGGGATGAACACACTAAAAATGTAGGCTGGTGATTACCTCTTGTCAGGAGCACAAGACTGAAAAGGGGCAGACACACGGGACTACAAACTTATGGGTGGTTTTCTATTTTACAGGCAAAATCACGAGTACCTTGGTGTTTATGGGTGGGAGGTGGATTTTGTGATTTTTCCCAGTAGGAAAGACTCTGATAATAAACTGTTTTTTCCTCACTAAAAAATAGGTAAAAGTACTACAATAATTTATACTTTTTTACTATGGAAAAGAGAAGAAATAAGCAAATGCTCTAAACTAATTGTCCAAGAAAATATTTTAGCCTAACATAAACTTTTTTTTTTTAATTTATTTACTTAGAGAGAGAGAGCACAGGCAGACAGAGTGGCAGGCAGAGGCAGAGGGAGAAGCAGGCTCCCTGCCAAGCAAGGAGCCCCATGTGGGACTCGATCCCAGGACGCTGGGATCATGACCTGAGCTGAAGGCAGCTGCTTAACCAACTGAGCCACCCAGGCGTCCCAAGCCTAACATAAACTTAAAGCACTTTTGAGTGCTTTAAGTTTTGAGATCCAAATTTGCAGTAAGGATTCTTAATCATGGTGCAATTAAATTGATTATTCTTTTAAATATATACTAGAATTAGTAAGATTATGAGCTGTACAAATTAAATTAAATTAAATTAAATTAAGTTAAATAGAAAAATCCTCCAGAGGTGATTCTGAGTGGAGACAAGAAATCTCTCTCAGGACTAGGCAATATTTGTTACCCATAGTTTCTGATGGAATGGCTCAGTGGGGTGGGGCTGGACCCCAAGGACCTGTGTTTTTATCAAGCATGACAGATGCAGGTATTCCAGTGACTATGTTTTTAAAAACATTGGGTTAGCACTGAAGTTAACATTTTGCAAATTTTGGCAAATAAAAAGTAGAGAAGCAAAAACAAAAATAAATTAAACCCTCAAATATTCGGCAAATATGTAACTATAATTGTTAATTTGAAAAAACAATGCACTGGAAGTAACATGAATTAATAATCAATTCTCCATAAAGAATATGCAGTTATAGGGAAAACAGCCAGAAATTTTCCTTTGGCTGTATTCTGTGGACAGCTGTTAACGAGAGACACCAATATCTCTCTTGCTCTGAAAAAAGCCTCAACTTGAAAAATCTATGCTGTACTATTAAATTACACCTGTAAAAAATAAGTTTGATTAATGTACTAAAAGTGGGTTACTTAGCACAGAAAATTGAAGAAGTTCCTTGAGAACTAAAAGATTAATGACCAAATGCAGCCATTTCCCACATAGTATACCTGATGTTCTATGTACATTTAACCTTAGCTGGGTATTGAAGATTTCAGATTTGAGACAGAAGCAGCAGTAAAGTGCAGAAAAGAATGTTTCTGAAAAGATTATTCTCAATATGGAGGAAATGTGATAAAAATGAGATCATGGAAAATGTAGACTCTACCTGCATGCTTTTGTTCTAGGATCCTTCCTTGGGACCAAATAGATTATGTCCAGATAGAAACAGCTAGGAAGTTTTGTGTTGCCATTTTATTTCAACATATTTCCTGGTTGGCTGGATACATTTGATAGTGACAGAGCAAGTAGGTGCCTTCTGTGAAACCCGGATAGTCCAAGCACAGTTCTGGGAACATCGGTAACAGTTGACATTGATTCCTGAAGGAGGTAGTTTTATTTACTTTTCAATCAGCATATGGCAGAGACACTATTATTGGGTCCATTTAATAGATAGGGAGATTGAGGCATAGCAGTTTAAATATCTCACCTAATGTTTCACATTTAGTAACTGCAGTATTGAATTTCATGCCCAGCCTCACCCTAGTCAGTATGCTAGAACCTTTTAAACAGGATGATAAGATGAAGGGAGGGTGTTGGTTGATTCTGACCTGCAAGATCTTAGAGAAAAAGCGGGGAGATTGATTTGCATAGCTGTATACAGTACTTGGATTTAAAGCAAAATTTTTCCCTATGATATTTTAAAAGTTTATTTCTCAAACCTCTACTGCTTTTCTCATTTACTTCCCACCCTAAATTTCCCAGGACTCTAATGAACACGGATCACATTTCCACTTCAGCTCTGGGTCACCACATCCCAGCAGTTACACAAGTAGCAGAGTCAACTGCCGAGTAGCAAATAAGTCCCTCTGAAGTCAGCCTGGAAGTCAATCTTTCTTCATCCAGCTTGCTATGGAAGACATATGGATAAAATAACAGGAGGTGGCACTGCAGTATTAGATCCGTTATGCCAAATGACTACACTTTATTTGAAAACTTGGGGGAAAATAGCAGGCTAAATGCTTCTTAAAATGAGCCTGGAATGGGAAATGTGTTTTTCTTTTAACATTATACAAATATTTAGAGAAGTATTCTGGATTAATAACTGTTTTCACTTTTGGTTATATTAACAAAAAAAAATAAGTTGATTAATAGCCAATCTTCAGTATTTGTTTCAAGTCCAAACCTCAGGACAGTGGATTTCTCCTTGTTTATATACTAGAATTACATAGACATTTTTAAAATGTGCTTAGAACCAGGTACATCCCACATCTCTTACCTCAGAACTCTGGGGATGGGACTCAATCATTATGATTTAAAAATTTTCCTCAGGTGTAGCTCATGAGCAGCTAAGGATGAGAACCACTCTCTTAGCTATTTCCCATGCAAGAGCCACTTGATTTGGTTCTAAACAATTAAAGGGACTATATGCTTCTTTATTCTTCTATTTGGAAAATCCTGTCCTTATCTCTTAATCAAGATATAATAGAATACCTCACATTCTCCTCAGTGTTAAAGCAACCAGACATTCAAACAGAGCTGAAATTTGTTTTGCTAGAATTAGAGAATTGTATAGTGGAGAGAGAATCACCACTAATGTGAATCAGTTATGCTGGTAATCTGTTTAATTACAGTGCTGTCGAATATGGTGTGAAATATGTGACTGTGGAGGTGGTACTAATTGCTGTAATTAACCACCAAGAACTAAAGCGAAGAGGATCACTAGTGCTAGGGAAGTGGAATGGGAGAACGAAACTATCAGTTTTCAGCCTGAAGCAAAACTTTCGAATTTCTAACTCATCTTCTTCTAAAACAAGGGAAAAATTAATCATAATTGAATAATGCATTAAATCTGTTCTGGAATGATAGCACAAATTATTCAAAACAGTGTCTGAAGACCTGCTGAATATGAAAAGGGAGTTTTGAATGCAGACTGGGTGAAGGAGCCCAGTGACTCGCCATTTGAGATTCACCTGCATTCATAAATTTTTAATATGTTTCACCTGTAATATAAATATAATTATATAAACATGATGAAGATGAAATTGTTTGGATAAGTATATATGAGCTACTGATAACTAAATGTTCATGATAATGCATGTAATTTATGTCATCTTATGTAGAACATGTTTTTCTGAATATACTTATAATTATATGATTTTGAGAAAAAGACAATGGTTCATGTTAGGAAGCTTTCTATAGAAAGCTTTTTTAGATAGTAAGGGTCTTAAAGGCAGATATTGTAATAAAATCCCTCCTCCCAAAATACATATTGCCTTGCAGAATATACAGCTTATCCTATGCACTATGTTAAATGCTTACATAATGTTTATACCAATAAGCCTTTTGGTGAATGAGAATAATCCCCTTTTCTATTTCTTTATTTAGTTTGGAGTGTATTCACCCATGTTTAAATGAAAATTCAAAAAGAACTTAATCTATAACTTTCCTCACACAGGCACCTATTTTTAGCTGTTGGTTTCCACTTTGAAATAGCAGCACCATAATCAGCAAAAGCTATTCCAAAGTAGAAAGTGTGTGTATATATATGTATATGTGCATGCATGAGTGTGTGTTTTTATGTGTCTGTATACGTGTGTGTAGCGATGGGTCTATGCACAGGTGACTTGGGTCATGTCCAGTGAGGTTCCAGCATTCTACTCTGTCTAGAGGCTGTTCCTATTGATCCCGTGTCTTAGCTCAGGATAACATATCAAATACCACAGACCGGATGGCTTCAGCAACAGACATTTATTTCTCCTGGTTCTGGAGGCTGGGGAGTCCAAGATCAGGGTGCAGGCAGGGTTCTAGAGAGCTGCCTTCTTCTTGTACCCTGATAGAGGAAAGAGAGAGTTCTGGTGTCACCAGCTCTTGCGTGTCATAGCTCCATACTTATGACCTCATGTAACCTTAATCACTTCCTAAAACTTCCTATCTACAGTGCAGCCACATGAAGGGTTAGGGCTTCAATATATGAATTTTGGGGAATAATCCAGTCTATGGCAATCAGAGTCCATTTTCTTACCTAAGATGAAACCAGTGCTATTTTCATTGCCGAAGCCAAGTGCTCAATGCCAAGAAATGAAGTAGATCATGAGGAAATAAAACACATGATACTTATTTCAGACAATGTCATGCCTGAATTTGTACCTTTGTGTGGTATTTTAAGAAATTGAGAACTTAAGTTTTATTCACCTTCAGATGTACTTTTTTTTTTTATCAGCCCTGTTCCCTGAGGAAACTGCAAAATCTTGTTGTCCAAACCACTAGCCTGTGAAGGATATGAAGTAAGAGTCAGGGGAGCATGGAGTTAGAGATCAAATAGCCTCTAATTATCAGCTTCCCCAGGCACTTGTCCTTGAAACTTTTCAGCTCTCATGTTCCCTTGGTTTCAATTTATCTTAGTTTTCTCTAGCAGAAGAAAGCTCATATTTTCTTAAAATAATGAGTTGGATCATTTATTTTTATATTTTTAATATTTTATTTATTTATTTGACAGATAAAGAGAGTGAGTGCAAGGGGAGCAGCAGGCAGAGGGAGAAGCTGGCTCCCCACTGAGCAGGGAGCCCAATGTCAGGTTTGATCCCAGGACCCTAGGACCATGAGTTGAGCCGAAGGCTGATGCTTAACCAATTGAGCCACCCAATCATCATGAGTTGGATCATTTAATGTGAAAATGTAGAAGAATCTTACTATCCAATATGAATGGCTGCCATGATTAGGTTGTGAAATGATGGTTAATGGGTATGCACACTCTTTGTCCTATATGTTACTATCTCTGAAGGTCTCACTCATTTAATGTATATATTATATAATCACTATGCTATGACACTCAACACAAAACATGGTGTGTTGTGCTGCGGCACTGGGATTTACTATGCTGGTATGTCTTCCTGACATAAATAATGACAAAGTAAGAACCAAATATGTGCCAGATTCCATGCTAAGTGCCTTAATAGACTATCTTCATTCTTATAAAAATCCTGTGACAGTGTGCAAGTCACCCCATTAAATTAAAAAATTAAATGTGACAACTGGTAGAAACTAATACGAAATAATAATGCATTTATTTTCACCCTTTCTTTCACTTTTAAGCAGAAGAACGACTAAATGGGTGAAGAAAAATTCTGTGCATAATAAAGGGCTGCTACAGCCACAGTGAACCCCAGAACCACAGCATATATAGACAGCAGCACAGGTTCTCCTGTTAGGCTCTGAGGTTAATCAGAGCTTAGCATCCATCCTTTTATTTCTAATAAACATAAGTAAGCTATATCCTCGACTGCTTTGCCCAACCTTCAGAGAGGCTCTGAGCCCATTTGAATAGAGTCACAGTGTATGGTGTGTTAGTTTCAACATCCACCTAGCCAAAGAAGAATGAATAGAAGTGTTCTTTAAATAGCTTAAACAGCAAAGGCGTAGTTTAAGCACAATGTACTGTGGAAGATTTTAGGTTCTGGAAGTATGAAGAGTAGTGTAGATTTTCACAGAATTTTAGGTCAGAGAGTACCCTGAGATGGCCCTAACATTTGTCTAGTTTCCAGCCCAATATCCGTTTGTTGAACTTAAGGAAAATTAAATCTAATATTGCCCTGTTGTTTTACAAATGGAAACCTGGAGAACAGAGAAATTAAATGTCTTGTCTAAGGTCACAGAGCTTGGTAATTGTAGAGTCAGGACAAAGCCTAAATGTTCTTGCTTCAGATTCTGTGCACATGTCTGAATTGCAAGGCCTAGCTACGGGGATGGGGGGGGTGAGATGGGGAAATGGGGTGGGGGATTTTAAGGGGGAGATAATTTGGGAGTCACATGGTTCTCACTGTCAAACACTATGTTAATTAAGATGTAATGTATTAGCAGCTCTTTTTAATAAAGGGCTACTGTAAAATGTTAGAACTTGAGCATATAAGTTCCCATCAGTTTGTTTAAAATCTCTATGAGATTTGAGTGTGAACACCCTTTCCATAGTGTTGAGGGAATAGTCACCTGGGAAAGCACTTTTCTTCAGGAGACCAGGATCATTCTCACTGCCTCCCATTGGTGAGATGGAGGGTGAAAAAGAGAAACATGCTATGGTTCATGAAAAAGAATTATGTTGGGGCACCTGGGTGGCTCAGTGGGTTAAAGCCTCTGCCTTCAGCTCAGGTCATGATCTCAGGGTCCTAGGATCGAGCCCCCGCATCGGGCTCTCTGCTCCGTGGGGAGCCTGCTTCCCCTCTCTGTCTCAGCCTTCCTCTCTGACTACTTGTGATCTCTGTCTGTTGAATAAATAAATAAAATTAAAAAAAAAAAGAATTATGTTTTGGAATATTACTTGAAGAAAAACAGACCTGTGATTTGATGACTCTGTATATATTATCTTTATTAGGATAAATTCTTAGTTTTTAGAATTTTCCTCTAAACAACATATATACTACTTTCACGTATTTGCTGGCAATAATAAGTGCTCTTCTATGTCATTCAGCCTATGGATGAAGCCTGAATCAAAGAGATATCAACCTTGATTTGAAATTCTCTTACTAGATGGATGATATATATTTTTAAAGATTTCATTTATTTATTTATTTGTTTGTTTGTTTATTTATTTATTTGAGAGAGAGAGATTGGAGGGAGAGAGACAAGCAGACTCCACACTGAGTGTGGAGCCTGAAACGGGGCTCAATCTCCTGACCCTGAGATCATAACCTTGGGTCGAAATCAAGAGTCAGATGTTTAACTGACTGAGCCACCCAGGTGCCCTGAGGTGGAAGATACTGAGCAATAAACTTAAAATAAGTGTCTGTTTATGTTCCATGAAGTGAGAATATTAATTCAGAGCACATATCCAGTGGTTAGTATGAAATAAATACTTTGTATTGTTATTAATCCTCACTCAGAGACAGTATGAATAATAGCCTTGATGTAGAACATGTAAATCTTTGCTTTATTTTGTACTACACTGAGCTTGACTAGTGTTTTGAGCAAATGGGACTTTACTATTTTGTGTTCACTTATTATAGTGAATAGAAAGGATTTTCTTATGACGTGATATTTTTGTGTTAGAGTTTACATAACCGATTTCAGTTTTTTGTAGTATATTAAAATTATTAATATTCCTTAAGTGGATGGAAGTTCTGATGTCTTTAGATGACAAAATGTATTAAACTTGGGGAATCTGCCTGTACTAAATTTTCAAATACATGATTAAGGTTTTATAGCCAAGGCAAAAATAATAAATAAATAAATAAAAATTACTCTCTGATTGACTTTTCTCATGTAAAACTTTATTCCCACCCTGTACCCCACTAAACACATTGTATTTACCATTCGAAATTCCCAAATTCCCATATGAAGCTGAAAGATATTTAAAAGATTCCCATATTTAAATAGTTTAACGTTTGTTTTGCCTTTGCTTTCTCTTTGGGGTTTTGGAAAGAGACATTTGAGAACAAAGAATAATTAGCAAAACTAATTTGGTATTGAATATTATTTTATGCTAGTCAGTTAAATTCTTGTAGTACTGACAGAAAGGATTAAATCCTAAAAGTTCTTTAGTTTGTGCTCTTAGGATCTCTCATCTCTTTTAGGTTCCATTAAAAGATAAAGTGATGCATTTAAAAATTTTAAGAGTATATTTGAAGAAAAATTTAGTGAATCAGGCAGTGTCAAACTAGATGTGGTTAGGCGCACTCCACTGACAGAAACTCAAGGGAAGACTTTGGTAAAGAAGATGTGGAAGGAAGAGAAGCAAGGAAGTTATTTGATTGGCTCTAGCTTAAGCATTTGGCTTATCTGGAAGAGCCTAGTTGGCAATTTGTGATTGGTTTTTCTTAGATTTAGATTTCTTAACCTTGAGGGATTTACAGGCTTAGGTTTTGGTATGCTTATATAGGCTACAAGATAGTAGAGCCACCTAGTCTAATGGCCTCCTTGCTTAATTGATTTTATATTTCTTAGAGGCTGGCCTAGGTAAAGAGGAGGTTTGGAGATTGGGGTGGCTATAATGGAGACCTCATCCAAGGGGACTTCCTTGTACTTGCCACAGCCCAAATCTACTTTAGCCCTGCATGCTTAGGGCTATTTTGGTCTACTTATAAACAAATCTAAATTTAGGTTATAAGACCAATAGACACCTGAGTTAGTAAGAACTTGTTTGGATCAGTAGGAGTATGCCAATTTGAAATACATCTTTTGAACTGGATTTATGGATGTAAGGAATCACATACTAGCCTCATTTGGGCTAGGGTGAGGACATGAATGGAGGGAGAAAGAGAGATTATCTTGGCATTGATTAGTGGTGCTACTAATTAGCTGTACCTCTGTCTTAATAACTTTTGATAACTTACCTTAGATGGTTTGCTTAACTTTAGACTTTATATTTAAGATTTTCCATTTTAAATTAACTTCCTTAAGTCAATCTAATTGTAAATATTAAACTTTACACTTTAATTGAAGAGCTGTTTTCTCTAGAAGAAAGTACTTTTTCACATATGAGATCAGCCCATCAAGCTGTTGATAATCCAAATGCAGTTGTTAGTTTGGTCTTTGCACAAGGGAAAAAATAGAGGGCTGACTTTCATTATCAGAGAGGTTAGGAGGACATGACTTTATTATTTCTCTATTACTTCACACAATGTGATATAATCTTTTATTAGACCTTCTCTACTAGCTGTTTGGAAAGAAATTAAATGTGTAGCCTCTGAAACTCAAGGACACATCTCTGTGGTGATGAATCTTTGATGGATACTTGTATTTATCAGAGATTTTAAAATTGAAAACTGTGTTCAGTTTCAAGGCAGGGTACCTTGGTGGAACTTTATTCTTCTACAAATGGGAAAATGCATTTCATTGTCATAGGACCAGTGTCCTTTCTCTGCTCTCTATTTCCTTTAATTGTCAGAATAACAGGTGCTAGTAGATAACTTTTAGACAGTTCATTGTTAATGATTTGATTTTCTTGTAATCTATTTATGTTTTATCCTTTCTTCTGTTACCATCAGGACTCACTAAGGTGGGAAATTATGGAAGCAGTTTTTCAAAAAAAAAACAGGTAACAGTCTCTTAAAATACCACTACTTTGGGTAGCATGTATAAGACTAATTGGTACACATGATGATGAAAGAACCAGTCACTTCCCCAAATAAAATCAACTAATAGACCAAATGAGGATAGAAAGATTAGCCATGCATTGATTTGATCAATAGAGAAATTATGGAATGCAGGTCATTAATATATAAGGTTCTTTAATAGATTTATATATAAAATTTTGCTTAAAATAAAGCAAAAATTCTGGATATCTGAGATGGCCCATATGTTGGATTTGAGTACAAAAAGTTGAAATAAGTCATCCAGAAAACAAGAGCACTGTAACTTCAGTGTTGCCAGGGTAAAAGAGCCTCCTGCTACAGAAAATATAGTCCTTGCATGTCATAAGATGCCAATGCAAGCTCGATGCATCTTCCATCCTTGTCCTATGACAGGGCTCTACGCAGTTTGGGGGTAGACAATCTGCTGTTTGAACAGATGAACTCAAATACAGTCAGCCCAGTGAGTGTGACAGTGCATACATTTTTTTGTTGGGTAGTTACAGGTGTCGGAAAGCCCACATTTCCTGCCAGTGTGGCTAGGGAGAAATGCTGTAGCTGATCCAGCTGTGCGTTGTCTGAACCTCCTGACTTACAAAAATAGTTCCTCTCTGTGAAGACAAATCTCTGAACCTTGAATGGGTTAAGTAAGAGGAAGTCCACTTTAGGGTGACAGTTACATCCTGGCTTTCTACAAGTGAGAATAAAGCAAGTTTTGTAATTAGATAATTCTTTGGGAAAAGTGTGTACTCACTTATTTTAGAAACATATGTTTACCCAGGCTGATTTTCTGTCTTAAGTCTGGTTACTGCTTGATTTTTACTTACAACTAGTAGGTGCTACTACAAACATGTTTGTAGTATCATACCATCACTCAATGGATATTGTAAAACTTAGAAGTCTGGATATAAGTGTTAAACAAATACAAAATATATTTTGCAATTTGATGTTGTCATTGTCATCAACTCATGCCAGATAACTCAGGATCATCCTAGATCTCACCCTCTTCCTCCAACTGGCTCCACCCCAAAAGGCCACTAGAATGTATTTTTTCAACTTTCTTATCATTTAACTAAAAGACTGTCTACATGAATTGTCAATGCATTGCTTTGACCTTACTTGCTGTTTCACAGTAGGTTTTTGGTTATCTTTTTTTGAATCATCCAAACAGCTGATTTCCCTCTCTTTCTCTACTCTGTACTCTCTCATCTTGCCCAATGCATCTCTCTTTCTCTGGCAAGATTGATTTGCTATACCAATTGTATAACAGAATTTTTAAGAAATATTAGGAAAAAAATCTGCTGATCAATTTTTTTTTTCATTCCAAAGGAAAATCATTTTCTTATAACCTAGATTTTCTACTTCATTGAGCAAAAAAATATCACTGAGACCACTGGAACAATTTAGGCACTGAGATGTCAATATTGGTGATCTTTTAAAATTAAAAACACTTTAGCAGCTCTTTAGTCTTTCATTCTGAAACTAGGCTGAGGGCTTTAATGTGAAGTCATTTAGGCTGTTTTTGATACACAGACCATGGTTGCTCATTTCTTATACTGTCTGTGACTAAGGTGTCATTTCTTCCATTCCCACTGATGTCTTACTTTATCACTATGTCAGCTCCATACTCATTATACTTATCATACCTTGTTACAATGACTACTTTCAAATAAGTTTATCTCCTTTATTGGTCCATGAATTTCACAAACATGGGTTCTTTAATCCCTAGAGATTGCACCTGGTATGGTACACAGAAAGAACTCAGTGAAAGTCTATTGGATCAAGTGTAATCAATCATGATTTTTCTAATTCCATTCAGTAAGACTTCTGTGCTGTTCTCATTATAAAATTACTTACATACTCATATAGAAAACTTGGAAAAATGCAAAATTAAATCCCACAGACCAGAGATATAGTTAACATTTTGGCATATCTCCTGTTCCATTTACATATATATAAACTAATATATGTAAATTTAAATATATAATTTATTTATATAAATAGATATATATCATATATTATATATAATAGAGTTGAGATCATGGCTATAGATATGCTTTTTAAAAGCAGTATGTCATGAACATTTTCGCCATGTCTTATTATCTTTCAGGCTATATTACTAGTAATGGAATTATTGGACCAAAGTATCTGACACACTAAGACTCCTAAAACACAATGGCAGATAGCTTTAGAGGAAGGAGATTAACAATGTTCCCTTTAACTAGCTGAGTATAAGCATTTAGTTCTGCTACATTCTTGCTGCTATTGAATATTTATTATTATTATTATTATTTAAACTTTGGCCATATCATATCACATCTTATCACAAGATGAGGAATTATATTTGCAGTCCTTTTGTTGTTAATGCAGATGACCAATTTTCTCAAGTCTAGTATCCACTTCTATTTATTTTACTGTGAAATAGCTTTTTCTGGCTTTTATTCATGTTTCCATTAGGGTTTTGATGTTCTTATTGACTTGTAAAAGACAAAATATTGATAATAGTATGATATATTGTATGATATATTGTAATCATTTCATAAAGTATTTGCCCTTTTTGTCCTTTAGTTTTTATAATTTTTGTGTGAACTTTTGTGAAAAATTTTGTGTGAAAAATAACATTTTTCAATATTATGTTTTGATGCAGTTATTTATCACTTATTCCATTTCTTTATGCCTATAAAGAACCATTTGAACCTTAGAAATGTCCTTATATTTTTTCTGTTTGATTTTTTAATTAGGTTTAACTATCTACATCTATATCTATCATCTATGTCTATGTCTATAGAAATTATTTTGATCTTTTGTATGAGGTAAGGATTTAGTTTAACTTTTTTCCATTAATTCTTGGTAAATTCCCTTGCCTGTAAAGTGTCATTGTTATAGAAAACTACTGTTATCTCCATGCTTCCTGCTCAGTAAATGTTGAAAATACTGATATCAGAGCCCGATAGTCAAGTGGGACTCATTAAATCAGAGAATCATGATTGGAAGAAAAGCGCAATTAATACTACTTTTCTAACTCTTATTTCAATGTGTGAATCAATAGGGGAGGCACAGGCTTTCAGTTTTTCTTCATTTCTCTATTAGCTCATGGCCACTGTGAATCATTCTAGGCTGGGAAGAAATCATGATTGTAGTTCCTCAAACTGAATTATCTCCAGAGATATTGAAGTGCCAAACCATTACTGTGTGGTCCTAATCACATTACTAAGTGAGTTCTAGGGAATTGTTTAAAAACAACATCATGGTGCACTTGGCTAAAAAGTAGATCTACTTTCTACATTGATTAAGCCTTAACCCCACTAGGGAGAACAATCAAGGACAGAGATTACACATAATTTCCCCTGCATCATAGAAAGAATTGGAGGATTCATGGCAGAGAAGGCTAATCTTCAGGTATGTCATCTTAGGGAGGGTGGGAGTATGAGTTTGTTCAGTGGGGATAATTTCTGAAATTTTACTATCTGAATAGAAGCTAAAATAAATCATGTTACTTACACTATTTATGCAGTATTCAGTAATTCAGTAAATATATGTTGCTATATTAACTACTTTTAAAGTATAGTAGGAGATGTAACAGAAGTACACAAGAAACAATCTCTCTATACCAGTGTTATTGGAAGCACAAAATGGTTGAGAGACAATATGTTCATCCATCTGAGTGCACCAAGGACATGAGGTTCTGAGACCTCAAGAAGCTGTAGGTGCTTTGTTTTTTTAAATTATATATTTTTAATTAATTAATTAATTAATTAAACAGATGAGCAGGGGAAGGGAAAGAGAGAATCTCAAGCAGACTGTGTTGAGCATGGAGCCTGATTCAGGGCTTGATCTCATGACCCTGAGATTATGACCAGAGCCAAAATCAAGAGTCTGATGTTTGACTGAGCCACCTGGGTGCCCCATAAAAGGATCATTTGCTCTGAACACAGCAGTGCCTATGTCTGTGTGTGTGTATGTAGGTAAGGGAGAAAGGGATTGGGATTGGAGAGGATGGAGAAGAATTCAGAGTGTAGGAAATGAAATGAGAACAGGCTCAGATACAGGGACACACTTCATGTATTCAGGGAATAAAAGATAATTGAGTTCCCAGGGAGGATAACTAGAAAGAGATGAGGTTATAAAAGCCCACATAGATGGTCCTCAGTCAGTTGTTCTCAGAGGGATGGTTCTTCTCTATGGGGCCTTGCTAAATCTGGGATAGGTTTTTGGTTACTGTAATAACTGGCATTTAAAGAGTGAGGGGCTGCATTATTAAGTAACCTGCAATATATGGGGCAGACCTAGTCAGTAATTTCCTATATTCTCAACTTTCAGATTTACCACCAGATAGTCATCTAGGTAAAAACTTTTCATAGTGATTTTAGTTTAAACACTCCATTTTAAACAAAACATTTCTACTATAGTTGATAACAAGAAAGAGAAGAAGGAAATAGAATAAAAACAGAAGAGTTTAGGCACACTGGTTTGCACCAGTTAAAAAAAGTCTTTTATTGTCTACATTTGTTTTCTCTTGCTGCCTAGCAAATTACACAGCTTAGTGCCTTATAGCAATACTCATTCATCAGTTTATAGTTCTGTTGATCAGACATGGCTGGGTTCTTTCTCAGTGTTTCCTATAGCTAAAATCAAGTGTCATTGGGACTGTAATCTCACCTGAGGTCAGGCCCTCTTGCAAGATCATGCATCTTGTTGGCAGAATTCACTTCCTTCCAGTTGTAGGGCTGTAGGTCCCTGTTTCTTGGCTGATTGTCACCTGAGGGCCCTTATCAGGTCTTACCAGCCATCCTCTGTCACCTGCCATGTAACACTCTCCACAAAACAGTCATTTGCTCCTTCAGAGACAGGAGAATGTTTCCAAGGCTTTGAATCTCTGACTTCCTCTGCTTCTGATCTCTGGACCCAGACCTACCTACATAAGTTAAGTCAAGCCTACATAATCTTGCTTTTGATTAAGTCAAAACCAACTGATTAGTGACCTTAATTATGTATGAAAATTCTGTTTTGCATGTAATATGATATAATCATGATAGCAATGCTCCATCATATTTACTGTTTCTGCTCACAGTGAAAGGGGGGGAATTATGCATCAGTCCTATGGACAGGAGAGTGAACTCTTGGGGGTTACCTTACCGTTCTGCTTTCTAAATTGTCTAGGAGCATCCAGTAAAACTTTATGCTGGCACCCTCATGTTCATGATGATTGAATACTTATCAGATCTGGAAAATTCTAGGGTTGGCTTTTGCCTTGGCCTTGACAGTGGATCAGATACAAAGAGATTGTATGAGATCTGGGAACTGGACAAAATTACCACTCCTTCCCCAAGAGAAGTCATCACAGGATGTTTAATAAGTATGTGGATGTATATGGTGGATGTATATGATACTAGCCATAAAACCAAAATCTGCTTTAATATACTGTCTTCTAGATGGGGAAACCTAGTTTAGATAGTGGGGTCATACTGTAGTGATTATGAATTGATATTTAAATTGGCTAATTTGCCAAGTATAATTTTATTTTCTACATCCCTTAATTTCATTTGATTTGTAGGCAAAAGGCTTACTATAAGTCTCTTGATTTCATTTTCTACATTTAAGTAGATCAGAGGGAAAAGAATAAAAAAGTATTTGTGGAACAATAAAGAAAAGAACGACAGATTAGAGAAAGAAAAGGAAGTTGAGCCCTGGTAAAACCGTTTTCTCTGATTTCCTCTTCCTAGTGCTGAGCTATTTACCTACATACTAATAGCACCTGTCTTGGACAGCCTCTTTTCTTATGGTCTTGCTAAAATTCTTTAGAACTTGAAAACATGATCTGTGGTGAGGCTTTTGGTTCATAAATTTAAAGGACTTTAGAGAGAAGGCTAGAAGCAGCTCTCCAAGGGTATTGGTACTTGGCTCCAGTGTCTGTCTTATTTCATCATGCTGATCAGGCTGTGCACAATTTGTTAATTAATATTTATGGGTGTTTTGTTTGAACATAGGTGTTTTATATATTAGCCTACACAGTGATAACTCATCTATAATTTGTGGTTTGGAATGAGGTATATCCTATTCCTTGTGGTTCTTAAGGTGTAAGTGGTATTGACATCACATGGGAACTATTTGAAATGGAAATATGCCCCCCCACCCCAGGCCTACTTCACCAAGCCTCTGGGGAGGTTCCAGCCATCTATACTAAATAAGTCCTCCACGGGGTTCTGACGAACTCTGGTTTGAGAACCAGTGCTCTACTCAAATCATATAGTCTTACCTTCTCTCTTATATCTATGTCTATACCATCTATCTGTCTGTCTACCTATTTATATACCTACCCCCTTACCTATCATCCTTCTCTATTTCTGAATTTCTTCTTATTGGAAGCGTAGAGACAATGAATACTATTTTATACATTTCCAAAAATTTAGAATATTTAAATTAACAAAAATTTAGAGCATTTAGTTTAAGTTTGATTGCAGCTCAAGAGGGGGTAAGTCAGAAGACAGTAAGTAGCATAAGGCCATCACAGATATGCAACACAGTTGTTCAACAATTAACAGGTTAAGGCTGCAGCTGTGTGTGAAGGACCATGAAGACAGTGGAGCTCTTCTTTCTTGAGTAGGAATCCGAAGATCCTCTTCAAAAAAGTTCTTCATCACCGATAGTAGGAGATTAGGCAAAAGGCTTACTATAAGTCTCTTGATTTCATTTTCTGTGAGGTTTTTGCTTTAAAATTGGAACAGTACAGAGCAGGGGGTTTGGGAGGAGTAGGGAAGGAAAAAATGAAACAAGATGGGACCAGGAGGGAGACAAACCATAAGAGACTCTTAATCTCATGAAACAAACTGAGGGTTCCTGGGTGGGGGAGGGTGGGTAGGGAGAGGGTGGTTGGGTTATGGACATTGGGGAAGGTATGTGCTATGGTGAGTGCAGTGAAATATCTAAGCCTGATGATTCACAGAGCTGTACCCCTGGGACAAATAATACATATATGTTAATAAAAATAATTAAAAAAAATAGAACAGTACAGTGGTAGGAACTAGCCAACAGTAGCAAAGATATCTAGAAAATGCCCATTGTTTTGGCAGTTCTTCTTTTCTTTTTCGAGATTTATTTATTTATTTATTTATTTATTTATTTATTTGAGCAGGGGAGAGGCAGAGGGAGAGAATCCTCAAGCAGACTCCCCACTGAGCAAAGAGCCTGATGTGGAGCTTAACTCACAACCTGACCTGGGCTGAGCTGAAACCAAGAGTCAGACACTTAACTAGACTCTGCCTCTTTTCTTATGGTCTTGCTAAAACTCTTTAGAACTTGAAAACATGGTCTGTGATGAGGCTTTTGGTTCAGAAGATTTCAAGGAACTTAGGGAGAGGGCTAGAAGCAGCAGACACCCATCTGACTGAGCCATCAAGGAACCTTGAAGTCAGATGCTTAACCAACTGAGTCACCCAGTTGCACTTATTCATTTATTATTATAAAAAATTGGCCTAAATATGTCCTAGACTTTTTTTTTTACACGGTAAACTTCTACAGATTCCATAACAGTGTCAAAGTTTTACAATGTCCTAGATCGTGTGCCAATGCCCAGTGGAACCAAAGCACCCACTGAGAGTTGGAGCTGAGAGATACGTATTGGAAGTATGGCATTCCACATGTGTGGAAAAAATGCTTCAAAACAATAGTAAAATTGTGGTTTTTATTTTTCAGCTGGGTTATTTTGAAAATGTTAGTGTATTTTTCTTATTAGTGTTACAACTTTGTAAAAAATAGTGGTTTTATGGTCAAATGTGGGCCATCCCCTGGGACAGACTGTACAGGGAGTAGAGCAGCAGGAACTTGGATGCTGGCTGGGTTGTGGAGTAACCCCACAGCACCTCTTGCCTGCAGAGCTGCAGTGCTGAAGGTCCCAGGGCCAGACTACTTCTGTGAGAAGATTAACTGGAGGAGACAGACGCAAGAAAAGTGAGAGGATATGTGCCAACTCTACCCCTGAAATTTTTCAGGAATAAATACCAGGAAGCCAGATACCCATTTGTAATCCCTTGGGACCAGAAATAGGAGAGAAGAGACAAATGCAGAAATGATCAGAGGAGTGAAAATTAACAGGGGCAGGAATAATGTAAAACAGAGAGAGTACTTCTCTTATGCAAGCTTCTGGACAGATGTTGATAATGTTGAGGAGGGCCTGGGAAAGGGAGGGAGTTGAGGGTACATGTTTGGCTTGTGAAACCTGAAGGAACCTTTCTCCTCCCACCACTTGTGTTCTTACAGAGACTTTGTTCTTTTTTCATTATTTAATGGGCTAGCCCCATGATTGCTTCATATCCACTCATAAAGGTGTACCCAGATCCTGTACTGGATCATGAATATTGTAATGTCCATTGTTCCCAGTAATAACATTCACCACACCCCAGGAAGAAGAACCACCAGGCCCACAGTCCCAGGCATGTCCCATTGATATTTCTTTGCAAATCCAGGAAACTAGTCTTCTATCATCTAGGGTTTACTTAGATCTGGGAATGTAGGGTGAAAAAAATTCCATACTAACATCTTCCTCTGATTAAAATAAATGTGTTCTACCTGATAAATGTAATCTACCTGATTAATAACTAATCTTTGTAACAGTCTTATAAGATAGATACTAATTAGCAGTGAGAAAATTAGAGCACGGAGATGCCCAGGATCACACAGCAGTGCCAAGTGGGAGCTCCACTCTATGCCTGTAGAGCACAGGCATTCAGGGTGTTCCCCTTGCCTCATATGGTTGGAGAAGAGAGTACTGTTGGTGGGAGAGCAGGACAGTACCAAAGGTATACCAGCATATTTTCCCACTCAATAAAAGTAAATTTTTGTTTGTCGCTTGGACCCAATAATGTCAAAAAAGGTCATGTTTTTGACAATATGTAAGTAGTTTTTTAAAAAACACATATATACAGTATTAAATATAACCCCAAAATAATTTTCTTCCCTGTAATAAACTTTCAAATATAAAATTGTCAATGTATTCAATTATACTCAATTATAATATTGTCCTGTACTCTATTAGATATGATCTTCATTGGCAAACTAGTCATTGAAACCCTGGATAAATTTGAGAAACAGCCAAGCAAAGAGTACCACTCCTATTTATTTCATTTTTAAAGACAGTTGGTTTCACCACCCAAAAGCTTCAATCCAGGTGTATGCACACCAGGTACAGCTGCCACACAGACATCTGACCTCTACTGAAACTGACTCCATCTGGGCCACATCTGTCTTTTATAGATAAAGAGGAATCCTAGCACTAAGTACATCAACACAAGTCTGGATAGTTGGATGCTCCATCTTAATAGCCACAGAAGACATCATCAAAGCTTATTGTAAATGAAGAGAAAGGGAATAGTTTTGAACATAAATCAAAGTAAGTGACAGGAATAGAAGTGACCTGTGAATTTTATTGTGTATTATTCATAAACAAATTTCAGAGAATGAGAATTTATGATTAAATAGAGCAATTCTGTGTAGCTAATGGATATGTGTGCCCCAGGAGAAAGTTACCACATATAAGCAGGGACAACCCTCACCCTTTCATCAATCAGTCCCACTTTGGGGAAGCTGTTCTGTTGGAATGAGTAAAAGAGGTTTGTACTTAGCTTCTGAAGGTGCTACATATTCATGAAGCAGGCACTTGTGAGGCTGTTGGTCTGTGCTATGAAAGGTAATTCTGTTTCCACACTTTGAAATTCTATCAAAGTTCACATATGCTAAATGTCTCTCTCTGGCAGCTGAGGTGTGAAGCCCTAAAGCAAAACAAAGTTTTGTCTCTGACTTCTCAGAAATGAACATGTTAAAAAATAAAATGGATACATGAACATCATGGGCACAAATAATAATAATGATAAATACCATTTACTGAGTAGTTAATAAATGCCAGCCATTTTACATGAGCTATTTCCAATTACCTTCTCCAATTATATGAGTAAGAAACTTATTTATTTATTTATTTATTTATTTTTATTTGACAGAGATCACAAGTAGGCAAAGAGGCAGGCAGAGAGAGGGAGGGAAGCAGGCTCCCTGCTGAGCAGAGAGCCTGATGCAGGGCTGGATCCCAGGACCTGATCATGACCTGAGCCGAAGGTAGAGGCTTTAACCCACTGAACCAACCCAGGCACTCCGAGTTAGAAACTTTAAACTCCCATTTTCAAGTAACTGTTATGTAATTTGCCCAAGGTTGTACAAGACCTATGACTCTGATGTAGGGTGTCTCAGGTGATATTTACACATGATACTATTTCACTGTATCCCTGTTTGTAGATATGACTACAGGAAGTTGAAGCTTAGAGAGTTTACACAAATTACCCAATATTCCAAGACAAGGGAGTATGAGATCTGGACTTCCAACCAGGTCTCTCTGTTCAATATATACATGTTCTTTTCACTGTAATTGTCTGTTTTCCAGGGCCCCTAATAAAGAGGATCCATTGTTTATCCAAAACAGCATTTCAAGCAAAAGGAAGAAATTAATCAGATGCCTATAACTGCAATGTACATTGAACAATTGAGCAGAAATGATGGAATTCTGAGGTGGCTATCGGAGATGTATGAAATTGATTTTGGTTTAAGCCACTACTCCATTCTGCAGTTAAATCTATGGCATGGCATTTTGGGGCCAAATTTTTAATAAAGGAATTACAGTTTACAAATGAGGAAAATTCGTGATTAGGAGATATCAGATAATTAGGTTGTGGAAAATCTAGACTAGGTGTAAACAATGAGGTCCTAGAATGTCAGACTGAGACAACCATGGTTAGTTTGGTGTATGGTGAGTTGTGACTTAATAAAAGCAGTAGTTAGATTCTTGGACACTCACCCTATGTTTGCTTTTCTTGCTTATACCCAGGAATGCAGGAGCCAAATGAGAACTAGTACTTGAAGAATAATGCATTTTGTTGAGTTTCTCCTTCCTAGATTACATTCTGTGCCTTTTCTTTACCTCATTTCCCTCATGTGAAACTAAGGGTTTTATGAGATAATCTCCATGGACTCCCTTAGCTCTGTCATTTTAAACCCTCCAGACCTTTTGCTGTCATTCAGCACATTCTCCAGAAACTTCTCAAGGCCTTCCTGATGAAGGAAGCCTTATTCTTAGGATGGATGCTAGCTGTAACCCTGACTTAAGGTTTTAATCCAGTCATCAAATACCCAAGGAATTAAAAAGCTATAGTTTCCATATTCACTGTCATTGGAAATGTTATATATGAAGTAGTACTCTTTATTTTTAAAAGATTTTATTTTTTTATTGATTTGAGAGAGAGAGTGAGAGGGTAAGTGTGCATGAGCGGGGATGGGGGTGGGGGGCAGAGGGAGAGGGAGAAAGAATTTCAAGCAGACTCACTCCTGAGCACAGAGCCCCATGCAGGGCTCCATGTGGGGCTCAGTCTCATGACCTCAAGATCATGACCTGAGCAGAAATCTAGAGTAGACACTTAACTGACTGAGCCACCAAGGCACCCCAAAATAATGCTCTTCTGAAAACAGCTATAAATTACCCAAATCTCATTTCATCTCATTTTGGGCAGACATTTTATATAAAGAGTGTATTTTTTAAAAAAATTGAAACCAACATTTCAAATTAATTTTTAGACCAATATTTCCCAATAAAAACCATCTATTTAGGAAATTAATATTGACTTCAAAGAACATATTTGCTATTTATCCATTTCTTTATTTTTAACTCTTCTACACATAATCCACTAATACAGGAGCTAGAAGTTCTATTGCATACCACAAATATAGTTCAAAATCCTTTTTTTTTTCTGAATAGTTTGGACAAATACTTTTGTTTCTCTGTTTGCTTTAAGCAGTGGAGAATAATGACTTGGCTGAATTAAAGAAACATGCAATATGCTACACAGATTATCTGTTTTTATAAAAGAACAATCAGGATATCATGGACTAATGAGCAAAGGAGGTATGTAGGGTGATGTATGGCTCTAAGCAATGGAAAGTTGTTCAACTTTTTGGCACCAGAAATGCTTACCAAGTATTTGCCTCCAATTCATCACCAGAACAAATGGGAAAAGTAATTAGAAACAAAGTGAAGGCTTTGGCAGTAAACTCTCCTCTTCTAAATTAGAGTTTCAAGTAAACAGTCATATTTGAATTCTGCAGCTACCACAATTAAAACTGCTCTAGTTTAATGAGTCAGTTATGAGGGTACATCTCTACTCTGTGCTTTCCTTTTCTATTGACCTTGACAGTCGGGAGCTGACTCCCACCTGGAATTCTACTGTGAGCCTTTAGGTCATTGTGTTCATTTGTTTTTTGACTGCCTAAACATTTTTTTTGTTGGATTGCTTGTTATTTTTCTGTCTTTTTCATTAGTCAAAAATATTTGTTACGTGGGCAAGAGATATATGCCACTGAGATAGATAATATATAGCGATAATATATAGCAATCAGACAGAAAACAAACATAAACCTGTCCTAACAGTTCTGAAAACTAATTAATGTACAAGAGATAGAGGCATTTAGCCAAGAAACATATTATCCCCATATGTTTGGTAATTGTAAGTCAGGTAGGAAGGGTCTAGTTGAATCTGGATGGTGAACTGGACAGCTTCTGGAACAGGGGCACTTCTTTGTTGAAGAATGAATAAAGGGAGGGCTAGTGGTCAGCAGTAGTTCCATCCTGAGAGAACCGCAGAGGAAACAGACATTTGTCAGGGAGCAAATGGCCAGGGCAGATAAAGGAACTAATGGGTTTAGAAGACAAATGCAAGGTATTCATAGTAGGTAGAAAAATAACATCAGTAACAAAGTCAGCAATAATCTGTGTAATAAAACATGCTTATTGAGGATTTCCATTTACACACATCCTTCTATTTAATCATCTTAACCTTACTCTATGGAGGAACAAAGGCTTAGAACTGAGAGTAACTTTCCCAAAACAACACAGATTGTTGATTGCTGGAGAAAAATTGTAAGGCATGTTAAGAGTTTATATAAAGGACTTTGAGAAAGTTTTCTGTGTTGACTGGAATGGAGCTACCTTAGTGAGTAGAAAGATCATTAAAGGGGAACAGCAGTATTCCAATGCAGAAATAATTGGAGTTCATAAGTGAGTCCCAAGCGTATGAAGTAGGTATATTGAAGAAGTGTAGGGGGTTTTTAGCAGATGAAGGGCTGTATAGAATACAGGGTGATTAATACAATATAATACAAGGTGATTAATACAAGGTCACACTGAATGGTGGCTTTTGTTGTGATTCCATGACAGCCATGACGAGAACCCAAACTCCTGACTCCTCCAGCCCAGCAAGCAGCTCCCCGTGTCAGTGCCACACACCACTTTGAATTTCAGAAGAAAGACTTTTACTAAGATGAAACTCATGCTATAAACTGTTTCAGTGTGCTACTTTCCTGGGAGAACTTATCATTCAATAGCAGTCACTTAATGTTAGCTGAACAAAAACAAGAACTCCTGTGTCTAAGTTTATCTGAAAAAAGCAATCTCTAAGAAGTTTCTCTTTCTGAAGTTGAGGCATCCAATTATTTCAGAGGTTCTCGTTTATGCTCAGTTCCAGACACCAATTTGCCATTATTTCTTTGACATTTCAGTTAACTAGAGCTGAGAGATTCTAACTCCCAGGACTATTCAGCTTTAGTCACTGAATCCATCTCAGCACCACTCAGCTTGCATTCCATGCATCACCGAGCAGATTCATGAAGCTGCAATGCAATCTTTTTGTCTTTTGGGGATACATAATAGAGTGCCTTCTCAGTGACAGTGAGAGAAAAGTAGGCAATGACTTGAATCCTGCTCCTTAGTATGTATAAACTGATAGAAAAGTGTGTGTAATTCAGAGACACCAACTACATTTCAAAGAGATGAAAAGGCATTTTTGAAATTTAATGGTTGAACATATTGGATCCATAAATGAATTTAATGCAGCTTCAAGATTTGAGCCACATTGTTTTAACTAGTGCATTTAAAAGTTACTTCTTATTTTTTACTTAAGTTCTGAGATTTAAAAAAAATTTTTTTAAAGATTTTATTTATTTATTTGTCAGAGAGAGCGAGCGAGCACAGGCAGACAGAGTGGCAGGCAGAGGCAGAGGGAGAAGCAGGCTCCCTGCCGAGCAAGGAGCCCGGTGTGGGACTTGATCCCAGGATGCTGGGATCATGACCTGAGCCGAAGACAGCTGCTTAAACAACTGAGCCACCCAGGCGTCCCAGTTCTGAGATTTTTTAAAAGGACATTTATTTAGCATCTCTGATCTATTGGCACTTCCTAATTAAATATTGCAAAAGTTATACCCACATCTAAAAACCTATAAAAGCCTAAACTTCTTTCAAGTCGAAATTGCTGTGGGGCTAATGTTTTTCTATACAACACCTCTGTGTTTAACCAAACTACTTAAAGAGACTGGTTTTGCCACTCTTGGGTTTCCTATCCTAATTTTTATATTTAAAGGAGCATAGATTCTGTGCCTTAAAGGGATTGTAAAAGTTGAAAACATCTTCTGGTTGGTTCTTCTTTATGATGTTGCTGGTTGGGTCATCATCTAGCCTTTGTCAAGATGTCTGCAGTCATGAGCACCATTTTCCACACCCATTCATTTTATTGGACAACTCTTATAAACTTAAAATGTTTATTAAGCTAAAATCTCTCTGTATAGCTGCTGCTATTTATTGTTCTTTTTTGGGAGGAACCCATAAACATATTTTTTATTATATTGTTCACATTTAAAAAAGAAATATTTGCTCATGCACAGCAAAGGAAACAGTCAACAAACAAAGAGACAACCCACGGAATGGGAGAAGATACTCACAGATGACACTACAGACAAAACTGATATCCAAGATCTATAAAGAACTCCTCAAAGTCAACACACACAAAACAGATAATCATGTTAATAAATGGGCAGAAGACATGAACAGACACTTCTCTGAGAGAAGACATGCAAATGACTAACAGACACTTGAAAAAATGTTCATCATCATTAGCCATCAGGGAGATTCAAATCAAAACCACATTGAGATAACACCGTACCAGTTACAATGGCCAAAATCAACAAGACAGGAAACAACAAGTGTTGGAGGGGATGTGGAGAAAGGGGAATCCTCTTACAGTGTTGATGGGAATGCAAGTTGGGGCAGCCACTTGGGAAAACAGTGTAGAGATTCCTTAAGAAATTAAAGATAGAACTACCCTATGACCCTGCAATTGCACTACTGGGTATTTACCCCAAAGAGACAGATATAGTGAAAAGAAGGGCCATCTGTACCCCAATGTTCATAGCAGCCATGGCCACAGTTGCCAAACTGGAAAGAGCCAAGATGCCCTTCAACAGATGAATGGATAAAGAAGATATGGTCCATATATACAATGGAGTATTATGCCTCCATCAGAAAGGATGAATACCCAGCTTTTGCATCAACATGGATGGGACTGGAGGAAATTATGCTAGTGAAATAAATCAAGTAGAGTCACTTATCATATGGTTTCACTTACTTGCGGAGCATAAGGAATAAAACAAGGAGGACATTGGGAGATAGAGAGGAGAAGTGAGTTGGGGGAAATCAGAGGGGGAGACAAACCATGAGATAAAGTGGATTCTGAGAAACAAAGTAAAGGTTTTGGAAGGGGGTGGGTGGGAGGTTTGGTGAACCTGGTGGTTGGTATTAAAGAGGGCACAAATTGCATGGAGCACTGGGTGTGGTGCATAAACAATGAATCTTGGGACACTGAAAAAAAGAAAATATAATAAAATTCCAAAAAAACCCTGTAGTTTGCTATTTCTAAGCAAATTAAGTGTTAGCTGGTTTAAAAAAGTAGAAAAGAAATGGGTCCCATATCTAGTAAAGGGGTTTATTCTCAGTAAAGACTGTGTACTTTAGAATATTTTAATTTGTGGAGTGAATCTTTATATGTGTCAATGACATAATATGACATAAATTAAGTTTCATTCAGTTCATGCAAAAAGAGGCAGTCAAATTATGCTTCAACGTATGTTTGTCAGTCTGGAAATGGATATGTAAATGTTTACCTAGAAAAAAAGACAAGAAGGCTGTATACCAAATTATTAATTGGGCTTCACTCTAGGGGAATAAAATGCTGTTCTTCATGCTTTTTAGTATTTTCCAAAATTATTACAATAAAATTTAATCAAATCTTAAATATAAAAAATGCTATTTAAAATAAAATAAAGTAATCCATGCTCCATGACTTATGTGCACCGAGACTTCCAAGAAAAAAGAAATCATATTTCACTGTGGTTTATTTTAGCATGAAATAATGTGAAAAGGACTTGTCAATAAATGTCCACATGGATAGGTAAGGAGTAAGGAAAATAAAATACTATATGTTATAAAACAGAAAAAATAAAATTCTTTTTGTTTCATTTTGGATAATTTCTATTGCTATGCATTCAAATTCACTAATC
>RCUC01143131.1:0-68774 GCA_003697995.1 Taxidea taxus jeffersonii | reverse complement strand
CCCCAAACCAGACAAGGATCCCATCAAAAAAGAGAATTACAGACCAATATCCTTGATGAACATAGATGTGAAAATTCTCACCAAAATACTAGCCAATAGGATCCAACAGTACATTAAAAGGATTATTCACCACGACCAAGTAGGATTTATTCCAGGGCAGCAGGGTTGGTTCAACATCCTCAAATCAATCAATGTGATACAGTACATTAACAAAAGAAAGAACAAGAACCATATGATACTCTCAATAGATGCTGAAAAAGCATTTGACAAAGTGCAACATCCCTTCCTAATCAAAACTCTTCAAAGTGTAGGGATAGAAGGCACATACCTCAATATTATCAAAGCCATCTATGAAAAACCCACTGCAAGTATCATTCTCAATGGAGAAAAACTGAGAGCTTTTCCGCTAAGGTCAGGAGCACGGCAGGGATGTCCACTATCACCACTGCTATTCAACATAGTACTAGAAGTCCTAGCCTCAGCAATCAGACAACAAAAAGAAATTAAAGGCATCCAAATCGGCAAAGAAGAAGTCAAACTATCGCTCTTTGCAGATGATATGATACTATATGTGGAAAACCCAAAAGGCTCCACTCCAAAACTGCTAGAGCTTGTACAGGAATTCAGTAAAGTGTCAGGATATAAAATCAATACACAGAAATCAGTTGCATTTCTTTACACCAACAACAAGACAGAAGAAAGAGAAATTAAGGAGTCAATCCCATATACAATTACACCCAAAACCATAAGATACCTAGGAATAAACCTAACGAAAGAGGCAAAGAATCTATACTCAGAGAACTATAAAGTACTCATGAAAGAAATTGAGGAAGACACAAAGAAATGGAAAAATGTTCCATGCTCATGGATTGGAAGAATAAATATTGTGAAAATGTCTATGCTACCTAAAGCTATCTACACATTTAATGCAATGCCTATCAAAATCCCATCCAATTTTTTCAAAGAAATGGAACAAATAATCCTAACATTTATATGGAACCAGAAAAGACCTCGAACAGCCAAAGGAATATTGAAAAAGAAAGCGAAAGTTGGTGGCATCACAATTCCCGACTTCAAGCTCTACTACAAAGCTATCATCATCAAGACAGTATGGTACTGACACAAAAACAGACACATAGATCAATGGAACAGAATAGAGAGCCCAGAAATAGACCCTCAACTCTATGGTCAACTAATCTTCGACAAAGCAGGAAAGAACATCCAATGGAAAAAAGACAGCCTCTTCAACAAATGGTGTTCGGAAAATTGGACAGCCACATGCAGAAAAATGAAATTGGACCATTTCCTTACACCACACACGAAAATAGACTCAAAATGGATGAAGGACCTCAACGTGAGAAAGGAATCCATCAAAATCCTTGAGGAGAACACAGGCAGCAACCTCTTCGACCTCAGCCGCAGCAACTTCTTCCTAGGAACAACGCCAAAGGCAAGGGAAGCAAGGGAAAAAATGAACTATTGGGACTTCATCAAGATCAAAAGCTTTTGCACAGCAAAGGAAACAGTCAACAAAACCAAAAGACAACTGACAGAGTGGGAGAAGATATTTGCAAATGACATATCAGATAAAGGACTAGTATCTAAAATCTACAAAGAGCTTAGCAAACTCAACACCAAAGAACAAATAATCCAATCAAGAAATGGGCAGAGGACATGAACAGACATTTCTGCAAAGAAGACATCCAGATGGCCAACAGACACATGAAAAAGTGCTCCACATCACTGGGCATCAGGGAAATACAAATCAAAACCACAATGAGATACCACCTCACACCAGTCAGAATGCCTAAAATGAACAAATCAGGAAATGACAGATGCTGGTGAGGATGTGGAGAAAGGGGAACCCTCCTACACTGTTGGTGGGAATGCAAGCTGGTGCAACCACTCTGGAGAACAGCATGGAGGTTCCTCAAAAAATTGAAAATAGAGCTACCTTATGACCCAGCAATTGCACTACTGGGTATTTACCCTAAAGATACAAACGTAGTGATCCGAAAGGGCACATGTACCTGAATGTTTATAGCAGCAATGTCCACAATAGCCAAGTTATGGAAAGAACCTAGATGTCCATCAACAGATGAATGGATAAAGAAGAGGTGGTATATATATACAATGGACTACTATGCAACCATCAAAAGAAATGAAATCTTACCATTTGCGACGACATGGATGGAACTAGAGCGTATTATGCTTAGCGAAATAAGTCAACTGGAGAAAGACAACTATCACATGATCTCCCTGATATGAGGAAGTGGAGATGCAACGGGGGTGGGGGTTAAGGTGGTAGGAAAAGAAAAGAATGAAACAATATGGGATCGGGAGGGAGACAAACCAAAAGAGACTCTTAATGTCATAAAACAAACTGACGGGGGTGGGGGGGAGAGGGGTTGGGAGAGGGTGGTGGGGTTACATTATATTTTTAAATTTTAAAAAAGCTTAAATTAAAAAAAAAGAAAAAGGATATCAAGAGAATATTATGACAATAAGTTTGACAGTTTAGGTAAATGAACAAATTCCTCGAAAAATACAACTTAACCAAAACTCATACAAAATCAAATAAAAAGCCTTAATAGCCTTATTTATGTCTATCACAAAAATTAATTTGTTATAAAAAATGTCCCCACAGAGAAAACTCACAAGTCCATTTGATTTCACTGATTAGTTACACTTAAGGAGGAAATTATTTTACCCAAACTTACGGAAAATGGAGAAGAAAGGAACATATGTCCAAACTGGTTTAGGAGGCCAGTATAACACTGGTACCAAAATCTGACAAAGATGTTTAAAGAAAACCATAGAATAATATCTCTATGAAAAAAATTCTTTAGCAAAACACCTAATTGAGTTTACCAGTATTTTAGAAGGACAAAACATCAACAAGTGGGATTTATTCCAGAAGGGCACCGTTAGTTTGATATTTGAAAAATTGGTATTACCCTCTATATTAATTAAGGAAAACAAGATCATGTTAATAAATGTGGAAAAAGCACTTGCCAAAATTCAACACCTATTTATTACTTTAAAAAAACCCAACTCACAACATCCGGAAGAGAACTTCAAGTTGGTATATTTGCCATAAGCCTACAGCCACTATGAAACTGAATCATAATATAATAATACAGTAAACCTACAGCTCGTACACTGAGTGGGGAAATGCTCAGTGTTTTTCTCCAATAATCAGGAGAAGGGCAAGGCTGTCCACTGTCACCACTTTTTATTTAACATTGCCCTGGAGGTGTTAGCAACTCGGTAACACAGGAAAAAGGAATCAGATAAGACTTAAAAAATAATGAAACTGTCATATCCACAGATGACATGATTTCACACACAGAAGAAATCAGACAAACTAGATGCTTGCCAAAATTGCTGGATATATGATCAATATATAAAAATCAAGTGTATTTCTATGTATCATCAGAAAATGAATATTTAAAACTGGTATCACTTATACCAGTATCAACAAGCATGAAATATCTCAGGATAAGTCTAACAAAGGATCTGCAGAGTTTTGCACAGGAAATTATAGCATCGAGCGGAATTAAGAAAGACCAAAATAGGGGCACCTGGGTGGCTCTGTCAGTTAAGCGCCTGCCTTTGGCTCAGGTCATGATCTTGGGGTCCTGGGATCCAGCCCCTGCCCAGAGGGGAGTCTCCTTCTCCCTCTGCCTCCACGCCCCCCAACTCATGCTCTCTGTCTCTCAAATAAATAAATAAAATCCTAAAAAAAAAAAAAAAAGACCAAAATAGTAGTAGAAGGCTATATCACGTTTCTAGGTTGAAAGATTCAATGTTGTAAAGATGTCAGTTCTCTTCAAACTGGTCATTGCATCCAAGCAATCCCAGCAGAGTTTTATTTCTTTTTTATGGAATTGTATAAGCAGACTCAAATTGATGCAGAAATAAATGCAAAGGGCCGAGACAGTCTTCACGATAACATGATAGGACTTAACTCCATTGGACATTAAGAACTATCATAAAGTTGTAATAATTCAGTCAGTATGATGTTGACACAAGGATAGACAAACAGATGGAAAGAACTGAGGACCTTGCACAAAATGACAAATCCATACACGTGGGCGTGTATCAGACATCTCTGTACCTCAAACCCACTCAACCCACCCCTTACCTCCAGGATAATGCCAGCACGGACCAACGTCCTCCAGATACAGCCTGAGGATGCTTAGCCTTGTTCTTCCTGGCCCAGACGCCACAGCCCCGGTTGCCTATGAGGTCACATTTGGCAGAAGGTTCAACATCCAATTAACATGAGTGCTGAAAAGGGGAAACAGAGATTGGATGAAAGGAAATTATAAACTAAAATGAACTCTGAAAATTGGCTTTACTGTGAAAGAGATACAAGCCTTTCCAATAAAAAAAGTCTTTGAGTGACAAGGGAAGTATCTTAACTGTAAAATTCCAAGGAACTGAGGGCTTTAAAAGAAATGTTATGAAAGCTGAGGACGGTGGGGAGGAGGGCGGGAAAGAGAGGGAGGGGGAGAGTGACATAAATTGTCCTGAGACTTCTCAATAGCAGCCCTTCGGGAAGACAATGGAATGCTATCAAGTAGGAGCTATGAGTACATTTTCTTGTATAACTTCTCACTTTTCCAGGAGTTTTATTATTGTTTTTGTTTTGTATCCCCTGCCTGTCACGGACTGAATTGTGTCCCCTCAACATTCATTTTGTGCATTTGGATTCACATCAGATCCGATCCTAGGTCCTGCTGCCCATTGACATTCATACCTCCATGCGAGTCATCCCACAGCTGTCAAGGGGATTGGATGGTCCCTAAGATCCTTGTTAAGTCGGGGCAGTCGAACGGTCCCTAAGATCCTTCCCGGCTCTAGAGATTCTTGAGTCTGTCCCCTTAGTTAATGAACCAACTTGAAGAGCTAGTACCCCCATCAGATTTTCTAGAGATAATAGGTTCTTGTAAGAAACCGCCATTAATAGGATCCCAGTTTTACCTGAAGAGGTCAGAGAGCATTTTGAAAGCAGGTTTAAATTTCAATGTCAGGTGGCAAAGGGAGAAGAAATTGCAAAATGTATAGTGAAGACAAATCTTATCAATTAATAGATTGTACAAAATAGTTGATGAGTGATGTTCAACAAAAATGGCAGTGAGGGAGGGAGGTACTCCGTTCCTCTGACCTTAAAAAAATTCTCACTTACAATTAGTTAAGATCAGCTAACCTAAATTTTATTTCTATGTGCTAATTTGTGTTCAGTGCATACAAAGCTTGAGGGTGCAGACACGCAGATAAAACAACAAAAAAGCTCTCAAAGTATGATGAGATTTCCCAGCTAAGTTTAAAATTTTACTTTCCTTCAGGTAAATTCTCCTGCTGATATTTTACAGGAAACTAAGTACGTGTAAATAAAAGAAACCATGCAATAATCCAATATCCAGATCAGAACTTTAATGATTTCAATGGTACAGCATTTGCTTTCCTCTTACCACTAAGGCAGTTCTAAAGTGAATTTAATGCAACAATCTTTAAATGTACAAACAGAATTTGAACAGTAATGCATCTAAAAAGACCAATTTCATCTTTCGGTCATTATCCTGGCATCTCAATAATGCAGGTCAAGTTCATGGCTATGCAGCAAGCCAATGGGAGTGGCCACCAAGGATTCTCAAAGGTCTCTTTCAGAGTTCAGACTTCTTGAGTTTGCCATCTACCATCTAACTTCTCAGCTTTTTAATATCAGAGCAGGTCCATGAATTCCATTCTGTTTGATTAAAAGGCTTTGTAATGAAATGAGATTTGAGTGCTAACCTTCTTTATGGTATCATTTAAAAAATAACCCACTTTATTTTAGGGAGCACTTAAATTCAACTATATTTTTGAAGGTAAAACTACTTTTGTTCTTTACATCTGCTTTATCTTTCTTTCTAGAATACCTATACTATTTTACCTAATCATTAGCCAGCTTGTGCATTATTAACACAAAATCACAATATCATCTATGGGCCATCTGTCTATATAAACTTTTTTTTTTTTTTTCCAAAGAAAGCAGTTCTTTCCAAGGTTTTCTCTTTCCTCTAAGAAACAACAGGTAAACCCTAGGTCCCCCAACCTGACTACTTCAGAGATCTAAAGCCCAGATTTGGTGGTTGAAATGAGAAGAGCTGAGTGACCAAGCAGATGTCCATGAGCCTGATTTCATCTTTGATCCCTGAGCACCCAGGGCTCAATCATGAACCGAGGCTAGGATCTCCACTCCCCTTTTTTCAATACCTGTCCCTGTTACAATCTATTTCACTGGTTTCTGCCACAAGGCGCCCTTCAGTGCTGCTCCAGGGACGGTGGGTACATCTCAGACACGGTCCCACCTGACTTTCCTTCCCTGGCTCTGCACAGTCCCGCTGGAGGACCGTGTGGCCTGTTGCACCTAACATAGCTGGCGACTCTGGATCCGCAAATGCTCAAGGCTTCGAGATGCTAGTGCTCTTTTACTGCTTGTTACCAGAAAGAAAACACTGTTGTATCTTATGTGATTTTTTAATGTGATTCATAGTGATTTAGCTTTCAAAGAAGCAAGTAAGTACAGAACAAGAAGAAAAGCTTATTGCTGGGATGGTCACTGATGGCTTCTGTTCACTGATGGCCAGGGCTGGACTACACAGGAAGGACACAGGTATCACGGTGTATTTGTTATTATAGAATCAGAGCAAAAGGACTCCTCAGATAATAGCCATCATGAATTTCATGACAGAAACGGGATGTTTAGGAGTCTGTCAGTACTTGAACCTTTTTTTTTTTAAAGAAAATAAAATAAAACCCATGTCTTCTAGAAAGAAGTATAAGAAGGAATGCCCACAGATGTACCCCGCTGTTAGGAATGCATCTCTCCAAAATTCGATGTACAAAGGTTGTCCCGTTTAATTTCCAACAGTTTTGACTTTCTTTTTGCACTCCTGAGTTTAAGGAGACAGATTCTGGCATTTTTTAGGAATTATTAGACATTTCATTCTGTGTGAACACCAAATAACAAGTAGGTCTGTGGCGTGAGCAGAAAACAATTTGTCTTTTTCAACCAAATTATAAGACATAATCACCAATAAAGTGCATTTCATATAAACGCACCCATGTGGAGAGTAATTTAAAGTGTAATACATAAGGTACTTTAAATAGTGCAAAGCCGTTAAGTATATACATTATAGGTGCCATGTCCAAATAAAGCAGGTATTTACCTACCCCTAAGCCAGAGAGAATAACAGAATCATACTTCTCCCACTTTAATCCTTTGTAGGTATGTGTATTCTGTCCGTGCGTGCGCACGCGTGCGTGTGTGTGTCTGTGCCTATCTATGTACATAACTGCCTAATGATCTGTGCAAATGTTTGAAACTGGTTTCCTAGAATCTGAAACCCTTAAACACTGAAGTAAGTACACCATCTCCACTTCGAAGTAGCATTAGGCTTGTAATAATGGCTGAGCGATTTCAGCCTGCACATCTGATAAGGCAGGTATCTGACTGCGAATTAAATGTTTAACGAAAATCACAAAGAATACAATCACCAAAATGCTGCCAAGAGACACCCCTAAGAAATAAGCGTAGGACTCCTCGCTCTCGTCGTCTCCGGGCTTGACGCTACCGTGGAGGAGTGTGGGACCCGGCGTGTGAGGAAGCGCTCCTGGGCTTGAACTGAGCAGATCCTGGACGTTCCTGAATGATCCGTTGTGGGGCATGCCCGTGATGTTAAGCAGATGGCAGAGCAGTGGGTATAGGTCTGTGGAGCTCATGGCTTCTTGCGTGAAATTCTTTCTGAAGGCAGGACCATGAGCTAAAAATACTGGATGCATGTCTGCTAATGCATTATCGTAACCATGGTTGCCTACTGGAAAAGGAAAACACAGATGAGTAAGTTAGCCCCCCGCTCCCAGGGTATGACAACGAAAATGACGGTTGTATCGTCCAATTCCGAACTTAAACGCTAAGTTTAACTTGTTCATATTTTAAAAGAAAAGAATCTTTTATGATTAATCTCCACTGTGGTCAACATCACCATCCACTTTAGAAAATGAAAACTCAAACTGATGACAAATCTTTCTCGTAGGCAGAAGTGACCTGAAACAGCAGAGGAGGAGGGGTAAAGGGCAAAGCCAAACCCAAGTCAGGGGAAAATGAAAGCAATTTTTTTTTTTTTTTTTGGTGGCCAGTAAACTAATATTCAGTAAGTACTTGTTAGGTACCTACTTTGTTCCAATTATGTTCTAAAGATAAAGGGATAAAGCAGCTCTCAGTCATTAAGACAGTAAATTCATCATTACCAGTTGCGGGAAACACAATCAAAAAAACAAAAGACACCACAAAAATCAAACCCCTAGCGACAGCTACAACCCGCTGCGGAAAAATAAAGGTCAGGACCTTTATGGGTAAAACCTTGTTATGGGTGGTTCAGATCAAAATACAAGTTAGCACTGGGAGCTTGTGTGGCTACAAAGGAAGTAAAAGCCTTAGAAGTCTTCTGATTTATCAGGATATGTAAACACTGGAGCATGAAAACTCCTGTATAATAAAAACTGCATTTTATGTTGTTATTATTTTTTAAGTAGGCTCCATGCCCAGTGTGGAGCCCAATGCAGGGCTCAAACTCACAACCCTGAGATCAAGACCTGAGTTGAGATCAAAAGCTGGACACTAAACTTACTGAGCCACCCAGGGGCCCTACAGGAAACCTATTTTGAGAAGCACTGCTTTTGGACATTAGGACTTCATTCTCTTGTGGAACTCAGGTTGAGAAGGAATATACTGGTCAACACGTAATTATTTTGTCGAAGAAATAATTATTTCATATATTTATTTGTTGAATAAATAATCACTGAACATAACATAAACACGAGCGTTATTAAGGCTTTCTAGCAAAAATAGGCGTGACCAATCTATTGCATAAGTGTAGTTCACCACACCAAAATTTCAAGAGAGCCCCTCAGATTTACATTAACTATAAAAGACAAATCTCCTCAGAGACAGCAGTCCTTTTTTGAGCAACCCCGCTACCACAAGAGCTATCTGCACAGTACATGAGAATCTGAACATGTAAAGGCAGCAATTATTCTCCTGGCCAAAGAAATTTTTTTTTGAAAGAAATTATTTCTAAGATTTTATTTATTTGAGGGCGCCTGGGTGGCTCAGTCGATTAAGCGACTGCCTTCAGCTCAAGTCATGATCCCAGAGTCCTGGGATCAAGTCCTGCATCGGGCTCCCAGCTCCATGGGGCATCTGCTTTTCCCGCTTCTCCCTCTGACCTTCTCCCTTCTCATGCTCTCTCTCAAATAAATAAATAAATCTTTAAAAAAAAAAGATTTTATTTGAGAGAGAGAGAGTGCGCATGTGCCACACAAATGGGTTAGGTGCAGAGGGGGAGGGAGAAGCAGACTCCCCACTGAGCAGGGAGCCCGATGTGGGGCTCGATCCCTGAATCCTGGGATCATGAACTAAGCAGAAGGCAGACACTTAACTGAGTCACCCAGGTGCCTTAAAAGAAATTATTTTTAAAGGCTTTCTTAAAGCAGATCTCCTGGTATGAGTACCAGCTTACAGATCATCATCCATGTGTAAAACCTTTTAAGAATCAGAAACCAGGCACCTGTATACATCCGCCACTGTGATTCCCGTATGTACTACAAATGCCACGGTCAGGCAACTGCTTTTCCTTTGGTCAACAAATATGATAGGAACCCAATTCTACCTCAAGGGATATCTCTGTACATCTCTTAGATGGATCAAGGACCAAGCCTGAAGAAAGCATTCCTGTGTAGTTTTGATACAATGTGGTTCCTTCATTATCCAAGTAACAGAGGAGAAACAACTCCCTGGGTGATCAGTGGCCATGTTAATATCTATGTCCACCAGGAAAGCAACAGGCCAGCAAGGTAGTTCACCAGAGGGAAGTTCTAAGAGCTAAGAAGCCTCCTCCAGATGGCAAGGGATTAGGAACAGTCCCTAGGCCCCCTATGGCTGGAGGGACAGAAGGTAAGAGGTGGTGTTACCAGAGCCCAAAGGCTAGGGCTGCCCAGCAGGAGATGAGGCTGTAGGAAGAGCTGTCCAGAGGGAGCTGGGACCACAGAAGAAATGAAGTCACCATCATAGACACCACCTAAGATGGAGAATGTGCGTGACAAATACCCTGGCTTCTTCCCAACGCCCAACTCCTGCCTCCCAAATTCCTGTGGGTATCTTCTATTATTTTGGCCATGTATAACCAGAAACCAGTTGGCAAGGGAGCCTGGGAAATTAGTCGTTAGAAGTCAGTCACCAGCAGGACAAAGCAGAGCAGGGAGGTTAGGGAGTTGAAGAGCAAATATGCACATGAGGGGCCCATTACAGAGCAATAAAAGCCTGTGGATGGCTTTTCCATCTGACTAACTTGCTAGAAGCTATATAAGAGAAAAATTACATGTTAAGGATGGCAGAAAGCCCCTTCTTTTGCATGTCTGAATTTCAAATGGGACGTCCATTATATTAAAAAGTCAGTGGAAATAGCTCCAAAATTATATCACTAGGGGTTAGAAAAATACATTTTCATATATGGTCCTCCAGGCCATATGCACTTCTTCTCAGAAAAGTTTCTACCTTGGAGAGTTGGCCTATATCTGGTAGAGCCAGAAGGGCAAAGGAAACTAGAAAGCTAACAACTGCAAATAAAAACAGAGATTATGTTCTTATGAAATTAGAACATAAAACAGACGCAGAAAAAACATTCAATCTGTAAATTTCCAATTGGGTTTTTCTCAGGAATATGATGGCTATAATTAGCTGTCTGGGTCACTCTGCATACCTTTGTTCTGATGACTTCCAGCGAAATGCATGTTTAGGGCCAAGTCCCAAGGATGTTTGATTTGCTTCAAATCAACCCTACGTTGATTAACGTAGGGCTCCCGTCAGTTATCTGATTAATAAAGACTGCTCTGTTACCCACAGTCTCCACGCCAACAAACACGTGACGCAGAATGGGAAGAAACGGTGTAATATACTCACACAGAAAGTTATCCGACTTATTCTGCAAAATATACCACCCGTCGTCAGCCACGGCTATGATGGGTTGAATTCGATGGTTGTACTTGTAATGCCATCTTTCTGGAAGCTCTTCTCTTTTGTAAACAGTTAGATTAGGGTGAGCATGAGCTAGGGCTTCATAGACTTCATCAAATTTACCTCAAAGAGGAAGGACACAGAGAGGGACTCAGAACCAGGCTCTCACTTTTACAATTAAAGAAACCACCCTGGCAACAGAGGCCAGTGAACATTTCTTCCTTGCCAACAAGACCCCCTGAGGTAAACCACCACTGTGCAGAACACAGGGAAATACAGCCAGATACTTGAAGGCTCTTATCCCCTTGAGCAAAGAATCTTGAGGGGCAAACAGAAATGATCCATCTTCTGCTGTACAGAAATTCAATTTACAGAACTGAGAGGACATTTTATAGAACCAAAAATCTCTAATGTAAAAAGACTTAACTACACACCTTCCCCTCCCCCCAGTTGGCGACACTAAGGAAAATGTCTACCCAAACAGAAACAAAGAGCTAAGTTCTGATAGTTAAGCACACCAAGGAGAATCTGAGAGGAAGGCGAGGCAGCCCTTGGGGGGAAATCGGAGGGGGAGAGGAACCAGGAGAGACTCTGGATTCTGAGAAACAAACAGGATCTGGTGGGGGGCGGTGGTGAGCCTGGTGGTGGGTATTATGGAGGGCACGTACTGCATGGAGCATTGGGTATGGAGCATAAACAATGAACCTTGGGACACCGAACAAAACAAAATAAAATGTAAAAAAAAATGAAAAAGGAAGGAAGGGCAGACTAGAGGTGGAACGCTGCTAGTGAAACAGGAATGTTCTGCAACCCCTGGAGGTGTGGCAAAATCACTCAGCGTCTTTAATCCTCTTCTTGTTTTTCAAATCCTTTGTTGGGGGTTCCTCCCTGCCTACCAACACCCCCAACACAGGACACATTCCAATTTTATAAGGAAAACTGAAGATAATGTGATTTCCTCAAACAACAAAAGACTTGTTATTTTATACTGAATTTATTAAAAGGTTCATGTAAGTGTGTATTTTAACATTCTCTGTTTCATATGATCCTCTTGATTTCCTTGTGAGGGATATAAGGCTCGTGTGTGAGGTATTCAGCTTTTCAAAATCTGTTCTCTCTCACAGGATATCTAGAGTTAATCTAGATGGTGATAAAAAAGAAGTCAGAAGTTTGAGTCTTCCTCTGCACTTCCTTTGTGATCTGGTGAGGTTAAACTTGAGCTAGTTCACTTGTCTTTAAAACAGCAGTAACACTTAAGTGACAAGATTGGTATGAGGCTTTGAGAAAAGGTTTGTAAGAAGTTCAATGTATTGTTCCTCACTTCCTCATTTACAGACAGGGAAAAGAAATCTTCAGCTTGACCAATGCTTTCTCCTTCCTATATGGCACTGTTTCCCTATTAAGCAGGTCCTACAAAAGGATCCACAGAAGGCTAAATTTAGGGCTTCCATGAAGTCACTGTAATTGCATGTGAATTCTGTATGTCTCTTTCCATCTCAATTTTCCTCAGAAAGGAGGCTGTAGCTTTCATCATATTTGGTGGTTCCAAGATGGTTAAATCCATCTACCATAAATATAGAGAGAACATCAATTTCAAAATTCTTGGCTAAAGTGAAAAATTATAAGTTGAGAAAAGAGATTTTGTCTCTTCCGAGTCTAAGGATTAAGCCCTAGAAAACTACTATGACACAGGCAAGCATACTATGAAGACAAAGAAACAAAAATTCCCCACTCAGTTGCACTGGGCACATCCAGCCCCCCAACCCCAGATCACCACTGGTCAGACTTACCTTCTTTTGGCAAGATGGCCGCTACTGGAGATTGGTCAATCAGGACATAGTGGTCTTTATCCAGATACTCATCAAGTTGTATGATCCTTTCCTCAGAACACTGGGTCATTCCATGATCACTTGTGATGATTAGGTTCAGAATGTTCCATAACTTGGCCTTTTTCAGCATTTGTATGAGATATCCCAACTTGCTGTCGATATCCGAAATGACAGGCCCCATGAGTGGACTCTCAGGTCCCAAATGGTGGCCCATATCATCGGGGTCTTCCCAATAAAGAAGACCGAGATTTATGGGCTCTTTTGACGTAAACCACTCAATAATTTTGGCAACTCTATCTTCAAATGACACAGACTCATTGTAAGGCATATAATGAGTAGGAAAGCTATTATGTATTTTTACATCTGTTCCAGGCCACATGGCCGCACCACTAGAATGTCCTGCCTTCTGATTTGTGATCCATATTGGTGTTGCTTCCTCCCAAAACTCAGAATCATAAATAGTCATGTTATCCAAGGAGAAAGATTTATTCAGAACAGGATCAAACATGTCATTTGCAACAATCCCATGATTCTCTGCAAAGAGGCCAGTTACCAAAGTATAATGGTTAGGGTAGGTCTTTGTAATAAAAATATTAGTAACTTGCTTCACATGAACACCATGCTTCATAACATAATGAAAATGGGGTGTTGGAACTCTATATAAGTAATCCCAACGGAATCCATCAAATGAAACCAGTAGAACCTTTTGCTGGTCTGGTTGCAGAGAAAATGTAACTGACAGTATTAATGCAGCAAGTATGAAGGACACCCAAAGGGGTTTGGAAGTCATTTTCAAAGTATTTGATCAGCTCAGTGTAAGACAATCTGTATAAAAAACATATAGAAGTTAATGGCAATATATATATACATATATACATATGTATGTATATATGTATATAAAATATATATACATATATATATATTTGGTATACCTTATCCAAAACTGACAGTAACAGTACTTAGTAATACCAGTTATATCATAAGTCACAGCCTGGAAGAATTATGTTGTTCCACCTTAAATGAGAGACCTGGGGCTTCCTGCATAATAAAGCTAAGACATTTAGTTGCATTTTAGAAACCATTACTTTCCAAGAATTTATCAAAACATTTCTCTAAGTAATTATCTAAGTAAACTCCCCAAATATCATTTTAAAATGTTATAATTTACTTTTGAGAAAACCAAAAACTTTTCAGAAACTTTTGCAGGGGACCCAGACTTCTGACTTCTGGCCTGTAAAGTTTATGTAGTCAAATTAATATCTGTGAAAGTATTTATCATTATGGTTAGACCAACTACAGGAACCTAGAAACAAGGAAGTACCATCAGCAAATCCAATAATAATGCTTAAAAAAATACACACGTCTATTCTTCAAAGCCAAAGTCTTATATTTAGGGATGTTACTCAAGAAAAGAGAAAACTGGGGCACCTGGGTGGCTCAGTGGGTTAAGCCTCTGCCTTCAGCTCAGGTCATGATCTCAGGGTCCTGGGATGGAGCCCTGAAGCACTGGGCTCTCTGCTCAGCAGGGAACCTGCTTCCTCACCCTCTCTCTCTACCTCCCTCTCTGCCTACTTGTAATCTCTGTCAGTCAAATAAATAAATAAAAATCTAAAAAAAAAAAAAAGAGAGAAAACTGATGAACTTGGTTTTTTGAAGTGACATAAAATTTGTGATACTCAAATATACTTGTGAAATATAATTTGCATTCATTTATTTCATAATTAAAGCATAGCCTTTATTATTCTAAAACAGTTTCTGTATGAACAGAAACATAATTCTGAAATTTGGTGTTGACTTTCTGAGAGCTAAAATTTGTCAATATTTAGTCTTAGTGATATGTGTGGAAAAGGCACTTGCCAGGATTAAAGACTCCCTTTGGATCAAGGTTGTTGGTCGGTTGTTCTATTTTTTTTTAAATCTGCTTATATGTCTAAATAGTTTTTATTCTATTCAAGAAAGCTAACAAAAGGCAGTATGGATAAACAACACATATGTAAATTTTGTGAGCTCTCATTGGGCTTGCAAATCAAGCAAGGATTTTTGGTTCTCTTCTTTTCTTGTCCATTCTTGCGTGAAGGTATTTGTAAGTCCACCAAAACTTGGATCTACCCACACTTTTGTGCCAAGAAATTTCCTGAATTCAGCCTTTGGTGCCTTGTTAACTTGAATATGCTGAAGATATTTTAAACCTCAAAAACAGATCCTGTCTTGTCTTGCTGGCTATAGTATAGGTAAGTAAAAACAGCTTGGCATGCTCGCTTTGCTTTCAGATACACTAATTTTTAATTATGATTTCACCGTATCTAGAACATTACTTAAACTGAAACTGCATTAGGTATCCGTCTCCAGACAATGGTTCGAAAATTATATTTAAAAACTATTTCTCAAATGGCAATAATGTTTCTAATTCTGGAAGGAACATTTAAAAACCAGTTCCAATTATTAACTCCAACTATATTTACTAACATCTGGCTGAAGATGCTGTTTCCTCTCCATTTTCCCCTTCACCTTCTTCACACAAGAAAAGCTGTTATGAAACAAATATAATTTAAGGCTAAAAAAAAATCAACTACATGAAACGCCTGATTTTCCTCTAAGTAAATTAATTCGGCAACTGTGGTAAGCAGGAAAGAACTGCTTTCCTGGACAGAAGAAAATAAACAAACGCTGTGTTGTCTACAGCTTAGGAATGTTTGATAAGAAGAATCAACATTATCACATCGATGACATAAAGCAATAAACAAAGAAGTGGGGGTGGGGACGAAAGAAATATCAGATTTCGTTCTTTTCCACGCACAAACTGCTGCACAGTGCAGTGGAATCCCTAGGTCTCGGGTCCAGATTTCACCGGGCTGCTTTCCAGGTTCTCCTCCCCTCCAATCCTTCCCCCACAGGCTGCCTTGGAAATAGAGGGAAGGGGCGCCAACAAACGCGGAGAAGAAAGTGGAGGAGGAGTCGGTGTGTTTAGAGGGACTCGACGGAGAGAGAACGAAGTAGTGCCCTATCTTCCCCCCTGGAATTCCAACCTAGTCACTGGGAAGGGTCCGGGCACTGAATACTTTAGCCATTCGCTGACCTCCCGCCCACCGAGGCCCGCAGGTGCCCCCACATGAGCTGTGCCCGTGTGCAAGGAAAGGGGGGCTGGTCTGAGGGGACCACAGGAGCCGTGTGGGTCCCCGGGAGGCAAGCAGCCCACTCCCCTGGACTCTTACCCTTGCAGTGATCCGGACGGCCCGCATGGGGTTGGGACAAGAGGATGGTGAGTCGCGGGGGGGGAGAGGGAGGGCAGCCCTCACGCACACCCGGGGGCAATAGCGGGGAGGTGGCGGAAGCGAGAATTGTCCCCTTGAACTTGCAGCGGCTCACCTGCAAGCAGCCTCTGCGCAGAGCACCTGACCAGCACCTCCTCCTGGCCGCAAGTCCCGCCTCTTGCCTCCTATTGGCTACGGTAGGACGGTGCCCTCTGCTGGGCCTGCCAAACCAAAGCCGGGCTCTAGGAGTCGCTGCACCGCCTGCCAATCAGCAGGCCCGGGGGGCGGGCACTGCCTGCGTCTGGAGGGTGGAGGGGGCGCAGCCCGCGGGAGCGGAGGGTCGCGGGGAGGTCGCGAGAGTCGCGGAGGCAGACGCGTCCGCTGGTGGGTCCTCGCTGAGGTCTCCTCTCTGTCCGGTCACACACCGTCCTGCGGTGTGGCATTTTCTTGCCGGTTGGTTGTGTTGTCGTCGGTGATGTAGGAAGATTAGAAAGCGCTACCCCAGTAGTTTGTCAACCTTCAACTGTTTCGGTTAAGAGTACTTTTCTTATCTCTCAAGGGTTTTTGGTTACTCTGTTTTTTCTTATCAAAAATTGGTGACTCTATACCCTGGATTTTGCTCTGAGGAGCACGGGAACACCCCAGAAAGTCGATGGGACAATGACATTTGAACTCTTTATTAGCTGGTGTGACCTGCTTTACTTCAGAAAAGTCTGATTTAGGAGGGTTGAATTCAGTCCGTTCTGCAGCCGCGGTGTTGCAGGTTTTTGCAGTATGAGGTCTCTGTGGTAGCTGAAACTGCTCGAAACCAACCGAGCCAGGTTCAGGAGTAGGTTAATTTGCACGGGTGGGTAGGGGGGTGGGTAGAGGCTGACCAGCTACTCTGATGGTTTCATCTAGACTCCAGACTCCGCCTCTAGCTTTGTTTCCAAATATGCAATCAGGCTACAAACATTAGGTCTCATTTCTCTCTCTGGAAGTCTTCTGGTTTGTTAGTGGCTCTGTTTGTGTGTGGGCAAGTGCATGGTTTGTCAGTTTGATTTCAACTGTATTTACCATAAATTGTAACAATGACCTTGAGCTCCCTGGAAGGATTTCTTCAACTACGGTCCCCAGGTCTAATTCCTACCACCCTGCAATGAAAAATAATCTGTGCTTTGCTGTCACAAGTTAAGTTTCAACATCAAATTAGCCCATAAAACTGAGCAAACCAGTGGCTTGGGGTTCTCTCCGGAGCTCCTGCTCCCTGGTTCCCTGTCTAGAGTACTGGAACTGTAATATGAATAGAGGTTCTTGCTGATATTTAAACAAGGCAAACATTTTGGCCGTGGTTTTTTCTCTTTCTCTCAACTTCTTGTGGAAGGACATCGCCTACCCCAACTGCTCCCTTCTGATTGCACCATACCATCCCAAAGGGCATCTGGGCACTCTTCCGTGGCCTTTTATTTGTAGTTACTTGAGTTTATGCTCCTCCACATGTGGGGTAGGGATTAGAGAGGCTGGTTTCCGTGTTTAGTGAGACCCAGTGACAGTGAAGTTGTACAGATTGTTCCAAGTTCCTTAAGCCCTGTCCTTTGAAGTTGCCCAAGCTTGGAACGGGGTGGTCCAGTATTATAAGTCCTTGTACCCCCTCACCTCCCCACCAACCCTGCATTGTTCCAGATGCTCAAAGAATAGTGCATGCTGACTAGCAAGCAGGGGGGAGTGAAAAACGGACTTTTATCTGGGTCACTGAACAATTTTGGACTCGATTTAGGTGATGACACTTGGCCATACCCTACAAACTTGGTATGGAATGTGTGACTGTGCTCATCAGCTACCCCAGAGACATGGGCTTGGTACAGCTGCTCCGCCACAGCACATGATACAAAAAATGACTCAGGAGAGGCTCAGTGGGGGCCAGAGACTCCTCCCAGTTCGACTGGAACAGTAGGCTTGCTGTATATCTCATGCAATAATGGGAAACAAAATCAGGCTTTCGTAGGATAAATAGAGGAATGATTGTAAAAAAAAAAAAAAGGCAAAAACAAACAAACAAACAAAAAATGGAACTCCTGCTTACATCTGTACCAGGTCTCCTGCCCTGTTGCCTCAACCCCTGTCCTGTTGCAACAACCACTCAGCACATCACGGTGGCATAAGCTGCAACCTGTTACTGACTTTTATTAATGGACTGTTCTTTTATTTTATGTTATTGAGTTCATATAATCACCATCGAGCTAGTAATTTGTTTCTGAATAATGGAGTACAAGAAGAATCAACTTCTTTCATGAGTTTTGCAGTGGGAAGGGGGCCCTTTGCATGCCTAAAGAAGTCTGATAGGGGTTTGAGGGCTGGATTATTTTCTTCCTCAGGAGCTGGAAGAGGCTTGTGCGAAAACTAAAACGTGATGTGCACTTCATGAAATAGCCAAGACTGGCTTTGCCGCAGAAGCTGTGTTTTCAAAACTAGTCTCTGACCGGTGGCAGGGGAAATGAACATACTATTTTGCAATCAGAAAAAAGCCTGTAAGGTTGCAATATGGGTTATACCACAAAAACTACCAAACAAAAACAAAGTCTATCTCATGATCCTTTAGAGAACGGTCTGCAAAATGTGGGTCTCATATATCCAATAGCCATAGGTTAGAAACCACTGGGACTCTCATTCTGGACTGACCTTGATTCTTGATAAAAAATAGGTCTTCACTAATTTGGATTTACTAACAAAAGTTCAGCTTGATGAGTACAAAGTTACATTATAGATTATTCAACATTTAGTCCAAGTGGTTTATAGTTGTTAGTAATTTAGGCTGCTAATGATATATTTGTACCTCTTAAAACTACTTTTTCACACACATGATTATTATATTTTTAACCTCAGAAAGCTTTATATAAGCCAAATATAACTTTCTAAAGTTCTTTGTACTCTTGTGCTTCGTAAATTGTGTTTATAGGGTATCATTTTCGTAGGGCTACTGGAACAAAGTATGACAGGCTAGGTGGCTGACAGTAATAGAACTTTATTCTCTCTTTAGTCTCTTTTGGAGACTAGAAGTCTGACATCAAGTTGTTGGCAGGGCCACACTCCCTCCAGGCTCCAGGAATCCTTCTTTGTCTCTTCTAGCTTCTGGTGGTTTCTAATGTTCCTCGGCTTGTTGCAGCTAGCTCCATGTGCTGTCTCTGTGGCCACAGGGTGGCCTCTTCTGTGGGTGTCTGTGTCTTCAGATGGCCTCTTGTAATGACACTAGCCTTTGGAATTCAAGCCCACTTTAATCCAGGAGGAACTCATCTAAACAAATCTAAGTGCATCTTCAAAGATCTTATTTCCCAATAAGGTCACATTCTGAGGTTCAAGGTGAACGCAATTTGGGGAGACATATTCAACACAGTACAATATAGCTAGCAGATTGTTAAATTTTTTTTCAGAATGTTTTATAGCTCAGGCTAGATCCAAAGTTAATGAGTAATTTGAAAATGGCTCAGATCAAAAAAACTGGCAACATCTAGTGCTGAAAAGGATTCAGAGGAGCTGCATCTCTCCTATGTTGCTGGCGGAAATGATATGGCCCCTTTAGACAATGGTTTGGAAGTGTCTTATAAAGTTAAATATTCATGTGTCATGTGAACCAGGAATCCCACTCAGGGGTAGTTAGACAAGACAAATGAAGAAGATGACCTCTCAAAATTTATAAGCACATTTTAGTAGCAACTTTATTCATAATCGTTAAAAACTAGAAACAGGGGCACCTGGGTGGCTCAGCCATTAAGCATCTGCCTTTGGCTGGGGTGGCGATCCCTGGGTCCTGGGATCAAACCCAGGATCAGGCTCTATGCTCAGTGGGAAGCCTGCTTCTCCCCCTCCCACTGTATCTATCAAATAAATAAATAAATAAAATCTTAAACAAAAATAAAAAAATAAAAACTGGAAACAATCCAAATGTCCCTCACCTGTGCATAGATAAACAAACTGTGGTTTATTCATGAGGAGAATACTATTCATCAATAAGAAGGAATGAAGTAGTGATACCAACAATTATGTGGATGAGTCTCAAAAGCATCTTGTTAGGTGAAAGAAGCCAGATACAAATTGGCTATTTCCTGTTTGATTCCATTTCTATGACCTTCTAGAAAAGGCAAAACAATAAGGACAGAAATCAGGTTGGTGGAAGGCATTGGCTACAGAGGGGTATAAGGGAACTCTCAGATGTAAAGGAATTTTGATCGTGACAGTGGCTACCTGATGGTCTAAGTTTGTCCAAATTCAGAGAATGATACACTGGAAAATATTTCATTCTAGCATTTGTAAATTATACCTCAAGAAACAATAGCAGCAAAAAAAAATAAGGCCTAATCTGTGATCACCTGACCAGATATTCATGACATAGGCCTAGTGCTGTTTGATTCTTCTGGGTCACTTTTGGAGTGTCCCAGTGCCTGTTAGTTCAGTCTGCGGGACAGCAGACCTGGAAGGTGTAGGAATCCCCTGGGGCCCCGGCTTGGCTGGTTTTCAAGTTCTTTCACCTTACGGAGGGACGTCTGGAAATCACTCAGCAAAGAATGATTATTTTCTAGGCTAGGACTGAATGTCGTCTATTGAATAACTCCCATCAGTCGTGGAGTAGTCATGCAGGCAGAGGGACACTTGTCTTTGGTCTCTGGCTGGAGGCCTATTGTGAAAGACACACTCTCAGTACAACACTGCACATATGTTTGTGGGCAGGGGGGCGGGCGGCGGGGAGCACCCTGAGTCCCAGCCATGCCCTCCATTCTTTGTGAAGAGCGTAGCCAGAGGAAGCCTCAGAGCACTTAGGATAACCTCATCACTTACTTGGAAAAGTTGCTCATGGGTGTTATAATTCTGCCAATTTACAGTGAGTGTGAGAGGACCTAAAATATACTGTCCTCCCCCCCAGATCAAAGAGACATTTCTTTCCACTCTAGGTATTATTACATTTAAAATGTATATGTAGACACCTTTACAACTGTTATATTGCAAATTAAATGTTACATATTTTACTAAATGTTACACATTTTTTTAAAGATTTTATTTATTTATTTGAGAGAAAGAGTGAGAGAGAAAACAGAGCACAAGCAGGGGGAGAGGCAGAAAGGCCAATGTGGGACTTGATCCCAGGACCCTGGGATCATGACCTGAGCCAAAGGCCGACACTCAATCAATTGAGACACCCAGGTGCCCTGAGTATTACACTTCACTAAGAGGCAAAGCTGGTAGCAATGGCTTCATAGCTTAATGGCTTTTCTTGGAGTGCAGGGTGGGGAAAATCAGGGGAGGCTTCTCCCTGCCCCTTTCCTGCATGTCTCCAATGTCATAATGGGAAATTCATCTCTTTGTCTTAATGGCTTTTTTCCCAGGAACCATGTCAGATGCACCTCTATTAGCCATTTACTTACACATGTGTTTGACTATTAAGTCTCTCTGAATCACTCAAAGTAGCATATTTTATTGTAGAGAAAGGCCTAGAGCGATGGATCAATAGGTTGGGCATTTTCTTTTGAGAGATGAGTAAAAAGACCAGAACCTAGAGGAAGGTGAAAACAGAAAAAGAAAGTAAGGGGAGCAGACCCAAGCTGGTATCTCTCATAACTTGCTTAAGGCAAGCTCTGCTTTTTGGCCGTCCTTAAGCAGCAGACCACCGAAAGAAGGTATAAAGTCACAGGTGACGAAGAGAACACTTGGCTTCTGGAGATGCTTCAAGTTTTTCCTTCACTTTTTGGAATAGCCTTTAATCTAGAAAATTCATAGTAAATTCATCAGAAAACTCAACATCTCATGAATTTCCTCATATAAAATCCTTGCTACTCCTCAAGTCACTTTCATCTTTATTCATTTATACCTGTTGTCATCTGTTGTCTGATTTCAGGAAGGATTCCATCCCCACCTCAGCTGGGTGTGAGCCACCTGCTGGCTTCATTCTTTCTCGGCTTTCTAATTGGGACCCTGTTTCATAGGAGGGTCCATCCAGTGTGAATGGAGTTTTGCTGACTTACTCATCTATTCTTGTTTGGAACAGAAGACATACATGTGTTTGGATTCACTGGTCAGAGTGAGCTCTGCTGCTCAAGGTAGTGGGGCACAGTAAACTTGCTGACCCATCTACGTAGAGATTTAACCTACTATTTTTTAAATAACAGTATTATTAGGCTATAATCTACATAACATAAAATTCACCCATTTAAAGTATAAAATTCAGTGTTAAGCACCATATACATTCTCCTTGGCCTGCTTTAACCAAGTGATGTCACTAAGAATGATCATTCCACAGAATTAACCAAATATTCCTTCACAGGACATACATAGAATAATGAGACCCTTTTACCTTTTCTATAGTGCTTGATAGTTTTTGATGTATGTTTTGAACACCTTTGCCAATGTTATGGCCACTCTCTATGTTCAGAGGGAATGAGTGACTTAATCAAAGCTGCATATTTAAGCATCTGAATACAGGGCAAAATATAATACTTTCTACCAGAGAAGAGCAAACAGAAGTGATACAGAAATACACAGGACTGAGAAGTCAGCTCTAACTGAAGAAGACATTGGGATTTCATGGTGGCATAGACATGGAGAGGTATTCAAGTCATGTCTTGCAAGATGGGTGGGATTTCAACAGGAGATAGAACAGAGAAGCCTGTAAGCAAAATAATGAGGTGAGAAAGTCCAAGGTATATTCAGGGGTAGCGAATAGAAACGCCCATACTAAAAGGCCTTGGAAACCGAACTAGGAGTTTGGAGTTGTCCTTGTGGACAGTGAGGGGCCATTGAAGGTTTCTGTGGAAGGGAATGTTGTGACCAAAGCAGTGACTATCATGTTTGAATCACCAGTGGTGCCAGGCGGCCCAGTGACCCAGCACACTGACATTGAACTAATGTCAATGTTTAATTGACATTGAAATGAACATTGCTTCTTTAATGAATTCATTTGGCAGGAATTGCCAATTCTCATGCCATGGATCAGGCCATTCTTCAGCCTCTTATACTGAAAAATGTAAAGTACTTTGGCTTTTCATTGAGTACACATTGAGAATCAATAGCTTTTCTTGTCTTGCTTTTTCTTGGTGACATCTATTGGCCTATTCCTGGTGTATTGTGTGGCACAGGCTGTCATGTCTTGTTTCCAGTGCCACCCCAGTTTTAGGATAGGAACCTGTCATGAAATCACAGCCTCGGGAGTCAGAAGAAACAGGCATGTCCTCACAGATGGATGTGTACTTTCCAGTCATTTGTAGAAGCAACTTCCTTATCATGCTGTAAGTTTGCGCATTTTTATTGATCATAAACTCAATAGAAAAGGACATGGTGTATAAGGCAAGGACAAAAGTAGGAGGGGCATTATAAAAGTTGCCAGAATGGGTATGAGAGCCTCATTAAAAAAAAAAAAAAAAAAGCAAAGTCCACCAGGCAGCTGTAGGTAGGACTAGGAGGAATGTAGAAGAGATGGGGATGGTTGGTGGGACGGTTGTAAAGCTGGAATAATGGTCACCTGCATGGGAGGGCAAGCGGGCATGAAATGAGGTAAATAACAATATTACTAAAATATAATAACAATATATATTATCCAGTGGGAACCAGAGACCAGGCACTGTGTCAAGCAATACCACAGCCTTGTGAAAGGCAAATGAGGCTTTTCCTACGTCAGCTCAGGAAAGGGGATCTTGGGGATGCTGAGAAACTCATTTAAGGTCAGGCAACTAATAAGTGGCAGAACCAGGCTATTGATTCAACTCAGTGAGCTGCCAAAGTGTGGACATGAGAGAGATACTCTGTGGACAGACATGGTCAGTCTGAAGACTGACAAGATCTTGGCTCTTCAGGAACCAAGCTCATGTGCTTGCTGACCAGGGGTCTGTGGTCTTCACATCAGAGCTGGGGATTCTGGATTTCCTTCTCAGCCTAGAGGTCTTCCGTGGTATGAATCTGTGGGGAGTAGAGCACAGTGCAGTGGAGGAGTGCCAGGGCCCAGGCCTGCGTCTATGGAAGCAGGATTTGGTATTTTGCAGGCTGGTTGAATAACTCGGTTCCACTCTTAGCTGATACAGTGACAGGGAGCTCTCACAATCTCTTCCTCAACAGCCAGCACTTAGACACTGCGTAAGAGAGTTAGCAAACAGGACTGGAGTGGTCGCCCAGAGAGGTGCCATCTTTAGAACTGAAAAGACATTGGGTTAAGGGTGGTCACTTTATATTGAAATGAAAGGTAGAGTAAGAGTTTGAAAACCTTGGCTTCCAATCGGAGGGAATTCAGCCCACCAAGATGTATCCAGCCACAGCTGAACATCAGTACCAGAGACCAATGCCAAGCCCTCACATGAGGAGAACAACAGCAGTTTGTCCTTACCAGACTTTCTCTCTATCCTAGCTACGAATCAAGTATCTCCACTGAAAGGCATCTGAATATCTAATTATCAACATGGTACCCTGCAACATTTCCTCAGATGAGCGACCAATTTTACTGCGAAAAGGATGCAGCAGGGGTCACAAGACTCACTGGTTTTACCATATATCCCATCAGCCAGAAGTGACTGGCCCAGCTGAACAGCCCAGTGGCCTCTCAGAGAACACACCATGAGGATTAGAGTTTAGTCCTCTGTTTTGGTGTATATGGACTAAAATAAGGGCAGTATGTGGTTGGAGTCATAGCTCTGGGAACCAAGGTGTGGAAGTAGGAGTGGTCCCTATACCTTCGATCCCAGTGACCCATTCGTGGAATTTGTTCTTCCCATTTTCATGACTTCAGGCTCTGCTAGGTTGAAGATCTCAGTTCCCAGGAGGGGATATGCCTAGACTAGCAGACAAATTAAGTGTTCTACTAAATTTAAAGCTATGTCACCACCTGGCCACTTTGGGCTTCTTATGCCAGTGGATCAGAAGGGAGTTACATTAATGAGGGAATAAGTGACCCTGATTATCTTGAGGGGGGAGATTTGATACCATATAATAGGGACAGGGTGAAGTATGCTTAGCTCCTCAATTTTCTAACCTTTTTATTAAAAGATTTTATTTATTTATTTGACAGACAGAGATCACAAGTAGGCAGAGACAGGCAGAGAGAGAGGAAGGGAAGCAGGCTCCCTGCTGAGCAGAGAGCCCGATGTGGGGCTCGATCCCAGGACCCTGGGATCATGACCTGAGCTGAAGGCAGAGGCTTTAACCCACTGAGCCACCCAGGTGCCCCAATTTTCTAACTATTTAATCTTTCTTCTTACTAAGAGACTCATGTCTGATTTTCTAGTGACTAATTCATTCTTTAGCTGCATCTATCCTGTTCTTTATCCTATTTTTTGTGTTAGTTTTTCAGCTGTTTTACTTTACATATTCCCATTTTTAATAATTTCTTATTTTTATATTGCTAATATATTTTTACTTATTTCTTTTTTTTTAAAGATTTTATTTATTTATTTGACAGAGAGAGATCACAAGTAGGCAGAGAGGCAGGCAGAGAGAGAGGAAGGGAAGCAGGCTCCCTGCTGAGCAGAGAGCCGGATTCGATTAGGGGCTGGATCCCAGGTCCCTGGGATCATGACCTGAGCTGAAGGCAGAGGCTTTAACCCACTGAGCCACCCAGGTGCCCCTATTTTTATTTCTTTAAGAATATTTATCTTGTTTACATAACATCCTTGATTCTCTTCTTCAATATTTTTGCCTCAGATGGAAACTCTTGAAGATTTCTGTCCTTTTTTGAGTTTGAAGCAATTGTATTCCTTATATACGTGATAATTTTGGATTTCAAATTTAAGTTTCTCTGTATGCTCATAAGGAGGGGAGGAGCTGAAGGCCAGGCTCTAAACTAATCTAAGTCAATTTTGATGTGTTTAAGTATGGGAGAGAATCTGAGCCTGAGGACAGATGCTTTCTCCTATAAACTATACTTCAAGGTTCTCAAATTTCTATTTACAGATATTTCTACCATCCAGAATTAATTTTTGTGCATGATGTAAAATAGGGATTCAAGTTGGGTTTTTGTTTTTTTTTTTTTAATGTGGTTAGCCACTTGTTCCAGTACCATTTGTTGAAAAGTATTCCCTTTGCCGTTGAAGTTCTTTGGTTTCTTTGTCAAAAACAATTTACCAATTACATACCTATTTCCAGGCTATCTGTTCTGACCCATTGATCTGTCTGTCTATCCTTATGTCAATACTACACTGACTTGGTTACCAGAGCTTTATAATAAATCTTGAGGTAGAAAGTAGGAATCCTCCCACATTGTTCTTTCATTCAATTACTGTCTTGTCTCTTCTAGTTCTTTTGCTTTTCATATAAAGTTTAAGAGCTTCTTGTCTATTTCTACAGAAATGCTGGCCGAGATTGTAATTAAGATTACATCAAATCTATGAGTAAGTTAGAGAGAAAATTTAACTTAACAATATTAAGTATTCCAACCTAGGAAGGTAGTAAATACCTCTAAGTTTCAAAATGAGCAAACTGAGGTTTAGAGACCCTAAGTGACTTGCCAGAGTTATAAAACTAAAGCAGCAAAAACTCTTTCATCTATTTACACCTAACTGACTCACCCAACTGCCCTATATTCTTACTTCCTTCTGCAACTCATACAGACTGCTATGCCATGGCTACTCCATGGCCTCGTAAACCTTGTTGGCTACTGTTTCCGTCTAACATTTCTGCTTGGGCTAGGTGATTCGTAGGCTCATCAGGAGTCCACTCTGTTTTTTGCAGTATCTGTTTTTGCCAGTAGTCCTTGTTGTCATAATTAAATAATTTAAGGAAAAGTATAAATTCTGACCTAGTCAGTCTATTTTTAAAGAATTTATCCTGTCGGGGGCACCTGGGTGGCTCAGTCTGGTAAGCAATCAGCTCTCGATTTCAGCTCAGTTCATGATCTCAGGGTCGTGTGATCCAGCCCTGCGTTGGGCTCCATGCCCAGTGGGGAGTCTGCTTGAGATTCTGTCTTAATCCTTCTCTCTTGGCCTCTCCCCCTTCTCACTCTCACATGCTCTCTGTCTCTCAAATAAATAAATAAAATATATTTTTTAAGATTTTTATTTACTTATTTGAGAGACAGAGATCACAAGTAGGCAGAGAGGCAGGCAGGGGGGGCGGGGGGAAGCAGGCTCCCTGCTGAGCAGAGAGCCCGATGCAGGGCTTGATCCCAGGACCCTGGGATCATGACCTGAGCCGAAGGCAGAGGCTTTAACCCACTGAGCCACCCAGGCACCCCAATAAAATATTTTTTAAAAAAGGCTTTCTCCTGTCAGAGATGGGGACCAGGATTTTGGCATGATGATATTCATCAAAGTCTTAGCACTAATACTCTCCAATGAGAAATGACCTAAGTATTTCATAAAAATAAATGACTAAGAGCATTTTGATATTTTCATATGATGGCTAGTATTCAGCCATTAAAAAGCATATTTTTGAAGAATATCTAGTAATAAGGGAAAATCCTTCTGACAAAAGAGAAGAGCAGTTTAGAAAACTGTCTATACAGAAGGATACTGATATTTGTAGTATTTATATTCCCGGTTTCCCAACTACCCTTTGCTGAACTTTCTGTGATCTTTGTTGTCAACTGGGGGCCTAATTCCACGTGGTTCTCTGCGTGAGGCATTCATGTGGCAAAGCTGACGCGTTGACACTGCCTTCTCACTTCCCCAACCCCAGTGACTTTATTACCAGACAATTCCATTTCCCCACTGTCCTTCCCACTAGCAGTGCTCTCCAGGACACATCTCTTTGTGTCCGGTGCCAGCCCGGTGGGGGGCGGGGGGGAGGGGCATTTCAAACTAGGAGCTCCTAGAAAAGTCCGTGGGAACAAACAGAACAAACTGCCAAAATCTGAAGCAAAGCCAGTCCTTTTGGAAACTGCCTTGATTTGCATATGTAATCCCTTCTCTGGTAGAGGGACTAACAAAATACAGTTTTCTCTCTCTCTCCGAACAGTTCAGTCCTGGAGGCTCAAGTCGCCTCCAAAAGTTCTGTCAGAGCTCTGACCCAGACTCTGCCCTTGATGTGCTCTTCTCTCTCCCTCACATGATGCACTTGGTGCTGCTATGGTCTCTGTGAGGAGCCATTTTGTCATCTCCCATGATGAGGGGCACGTCATGACATTTAATTTCCTCTATGGGATCTTAGCATTATCAGGTCGAACATCCAGTGATGTGTTTTGTACCCCGGAGCTGACCATATATAAATTTTTGTGAATGATGTTAGATGAACCCCCTGGCACTGTTTATGCCCACATGATGAGTTCTTTTCCTCTATACAAAATGGGCAGAAAACATAATAAACAAAATGGGCAGAAAACATAATAAACAGGACCAACCTTACTTCAGGGTTGTGGTATCTTCTATTCATTTGTCCGTAATTTCCCTGAGAAATTTCGAGACGTGGCACCTTAGACTCACTATCTAATGCAGGTCACATTGGAGTTAGAGAGGAGAGGGGTGCACACCTAGAGGAAGGCAGACACGAAATCAGGAGATCAGTGATGCTGACACACACTTGAAAAGAGATGAGCTAGCCCATGCCCTCAGTGGCTCGGTAAAATACAGGAAACCCTACGGGTATTACAAGGAGAAGCTAGAGACTGGCAAAGATGAGCATGCATATTTGAATTGAACACGATGTGCGGGAAAGTGGATTGGTACTACACTTTCCCTGTAGCTCTTGGACACGTTGTGAGCATGGCTGTTCTAGAAAATAATAATAATAATACACCTGCAGCATACACTCATGGAGGGGCCATGGGGAATCCCCAAGGTGACCTGGATGTGGTCTCCTGCCTACATTCCATCCCTGTCCCTCCATACTGATAGTACTCCAGGACCTGGAAAACAGGACTTGCTGTGGGCCTTAACAAAATCCCCCTGGAGGAAGCTGCCCAGCCATTTACTAATGGCAGAGAGTCTGTATCAGCCATTCGCTTCACTTCCTTAAGTCACTTCCTCCTGTTAATTTCCTGGTTCTCAGTGACCTGGCTCCCATTATGATTCTCCATTTTATACGTGAGGAACCTGGCCCAGAGATACTAAACAACTTGCCTGGTTCACGCAGCTGGGATTTGACCCTTGGAAGTCTGGTTCTAAAGTAAACCCTTTTAACTCTATCCTGCCTCTAGTACGTCCTCTGATACTAATAGAACAAAGATAATTTTTAAAGTAACTCATTAGCTTACATTTTCAAGCTACCACTTTGGCATTTCCTTTAAGTCTATTTAGAGTTGATATTTTTCCTTCATTCCTTCCTCCTTCCTTCCCTCCCTGCCTCCTTTCCTTTCTTCTTTCCCCCCTCCTTTCTTTTCCTTCCCTTCCCTTCCATTTCTCCTTTCCTTTCTTTTCTTGAAAGGATTCGTTCTCAACCTATCAATAACATGGGGATGAATTTAGGAGTCTCCTAGCTTCACTGGTACATGTTTAACTCGGACTTAGGGCAAACAACTGAACCTACAAAAGAACAGGATATACCTTCCGTCGTCATGCCATGCAATCTAGTGAAAAGAAAAATCGAGAAAAAAATAACCCCAACTCTTTTTCTATAACATGGCTCCCAGTTCTTGAAGAAGCATGATGCTTCCAGAAAGAATAATATTCATAGATATAGGTGCAGCTGCAGAGGTGAGAAAGCTAGTCTGGGCACTTCTCTGTCTACCCTTTGCCTGGCTACCTCCTTCAAATTTTTAAAGACCAGACTCCTGAGTACCTTCCTCCGGGGCACCTCCCCTGCCCTCAGCCCTGGTTGTGTGCCTCTCCCTCATGTTCCCAGAGCACCCTGCACACCTCAGCTATTGCACTTATAAGTGTTGGTTAATGTGCCGGTAGGCAGCACCGGACTTGACAAAGCCCCGTGTGGCCAATAGCCACTCTGTAAAAGTTGACTGAATGCATGAGTGAGTGATTGAGTGATGAGGAGACTGTTGGGTTGCCTTGTTGGGTTCTCAACTTTGGTGTCCTTTGAAGTCAAGGACAATGCTTCCTTCATAGCATCAGGCCTGACACATCAGTCTTTTTCAATGTTCTGAACTCACTGTTCTTTACTCCTTGAGGATGAGACTGCTCATCATGGGGAACGAGGCTTGTATCCAAATGGTCCGCCACACCTGGTAGCCACACACCCACAATAGCATTTCTACCCACTCATTTTATTTTTAGTGGAACTATCTGGAATGTTTCCAAGCAGAGTTGGCATACTTAACAGAATGAATATCGAGAGAACAACTTACATTTGGCTGATGCATACTGCCACTAGATCTATGTGGAGTTCATATGGGAAGTAGTGGGAGGGGGAGGAGGGAGATGGTCATGGAAAGCTCTAGAAGCCACCCAGGCCAAGCAGTTTGTCCTGTAGGAAAGGGAGACCATGGAAGGCTTTTGAGTGTCAAATAGCAAGAATACATATTTACCAGAAGAGATATTTTTTTAAAAGAAGCTTAAATGAGTCTGTTTGAAATGTATCAATGTATTAAGTCCCGGGATTTGAGACTTCGTTGGCAACAACAGCTTAATTTACCTAAGTAATATCTCAGTGTCTGCCACATGGTAGGAGCTCCATAAATATAAATGTATGATGACATCACAAAATTAGTCACCGCAGAAAATAAATCCAAGGAATAATGTTACAAGTGTTTGCAGATCAAAAACATGGCACAAATAGAAAGTGTAAGCTTTATTTAATAATCTGAAGACGAATAGATCAGTGACCTATCGGGTCAGAAAAGGAAGGATTCAACAGAACAGGCATCTGCAAATGTTTGCTGTGAAGAGCCAATTGTAAATGGTCTGTTGTATTTGTTTGGATTTTTTGTTGTTTTTTAAACAGTCATTTCAAAACGTAAAAACATTCTTAGCCCAATGGCTGTGGCCCATGACCTCTGTTCTAGGGATTTGGGCCACTAATAAAGTTATTCCTGACCCCTTTTCTTTGTATCATTACCAATGTTCTTTTTATTTATAGGTCATAGTAAATTCAAAATTTGATATTCATGGTTTTATTTTGCTAAAACTCCATATAAGTAACCTTAACAAAAACCCAAGTAAATTAGTTAACCTCAGGGATAGAATCTCAAGTAGGAAACAGAGAAACAAGAGAGAAATGTCAGTCTTTGCAGGAGGAGATAGAGGAGGCGGGGCAGGGGTGGGATGGGGATGAAGAAAAAGCAGCAGTCGAAACAAAAAAATTAACACAGGGCTACTCCCTAAGAGCTCCTGAGTGTTTATTTAAAAAAGAAAATAAGGTACTATTCTTCAGGTTGAATTTTGACCTAGAGTTGAATACTGCTCAAACAGCCCCATTTCTTAGAATCATAGAACATATTTTCACAGGAACCTGTCTTTAAAATTAGATAGTTTTAACTTTGTTTTATAAAATCAGCTCTGATCAAAGGGGAACCACAAGAGTCTATAAATTCCACAACTTACTTCGTAAGAATAGTAAATGGAAAAATGGAACCCACTCTTTGTCATAGCCTTCCTATAAGGAAGTAGGTTTACTAACCTCACCTTTTTGGAAGATGTTTTGGGCAAGAAAGAAAATACTTTTTGCTAATGACCTTGATGCCCCTTCTTGGATTGGCTGTTTATGAGATTGATGCTCTACCTACTGCGCTAACGAGGCACCTGGATTGGCTGTTTAAAGAAATTAAATAAGCAACTTGATGGACTGTGTCTCATTAACACTGTGGAGCCATCAAGATGTCAAGGCATTGTGGAGCTGGGCCCTTCCCTCATCCTGTTTTGAATGTCTCAATGTAATTTCTAGATTTGGTTGACCCTTCAGATGGCGTTGATGGTTTGGAGTTTCTCTGGCCTGAGGACTGAACAAACGAGAAATGAGGCAGTGACATGATCCAAAAGGACGTCTTCAGGAAGAGGAATGACTGTGTCCTTGAGTGGTTTCGAGTTTCAAGGCCCTCACTGCGTTCTCAGTCATGTTGGAAAGTTCTTGAGAGGAGTGCAGATGGAATTTCTGCATGCGTCCAGCCTGAAGGACAGACTTTCACAATCACGAGGCACGGGGAAGAAGAGAGTCTGGGGGAAGTGTTCAGAGAAAGGAAGCATTACCCTGCTTCCAGCCTGCTCTATGCTCGGTACTAAACTCACTTGTCAGGGCACCTGGCTGGCTCAGTTGGTTGAGCCTCTGACTTTTGGCTGGGCTCAGGTCATGATCTTAGCGTGGTGAGATCAAGACCCATGTTGAGGAGTCAGCTTGGGATCCTCCCTTTCCTTCTGCCCTTCTCATCACTCTCTCTCTAAAATTAAAAAACAAAAACAAAAACCTCGCTTGTGAGAGGCTGATGATCCCAAGCCTTTCCTTTTCACAAGTGGATCACATGCAGGTGTTTCTGTCAGTCCACCAGGGCCCCAGCTGCCCTCTTGCTTAGTTAAGAGACTGAATTTTAGGGACGCCTGGGTGGCTCAGTTGATTGGGTGGCTGCCTTCGGCTCAGGTCATGATCCCAGCGTCCTGGGATCGAGTCCTACATCGGGCTCCTTGCTCGGCGGGGAGCCTGCTTCTCCCTCTGCCTCTGCCTGCCTCTCTGTCTGCCTGTGCTTGCTTGCTCTCTCTCTAATAAATAAATAAAAAATCTTAAAAAAATAAAAAAAAAAAGAGACTGAATTTTAAGGATTTCTTTAAACCATAAAGAAATCCAAGAAGTTCTCGTCTGTTCTTCAACAGTCTGAGCACAGGTTGTTATTCTAAAATGCCCTTAGGCGGAGAGAAGCTATGAACACTTTATCATAATATCTCTTAAGAAAAAAGTAGCAGAGGATCATATTGGGGATGTTCGAGACAGAAGTCTTAAATAGGAAGGAAAAATTAAGAAAAAAATAAAAATTTAAAAAGCCAGTGTCCCAGAAGAGAAGGCTAGTGATGGTCCCCTCACTGGCTCTGATGTTTCCTTGCCCCCCTCCTGCCCTTTCTCCAGCAGCATCCCATAATGGGCCGGGCTTCTCTGTTGTACATCTTGGTGTGACTTTTGGATCACACTGGACTGAGCCAAGGAAGCCAGATAGACTGAGATACAGAGTCCAAAGGAAGTAATTACTAAAAATTCATGGAACTCAGAGTGAGCGCCCTGGCGGCTATATAGGATGTAGAAAGAGTGGGTGTCAGTAGGTGATCACTCCTGATTTGGGGGTAAATATGCTTTAGGACTTACCTAGACATTAGAATTTATGCAAGTATAGCGTGGTACTACTTACTGTATTCTAACTCTTTATCAGTGTTAACTCGGTTTTCTGAAGTGCTCCATTACAAATGAGGTAAATGAGGCACAGAAAGGTTCAGTGACTTGCCCAAAGTTACCCGGCTGGTGAGTGACAGAGCCAGAATTAATACTGTGGAGGGACACTTGGAACCGCAGAGTTGGGACAGATTATTTTAAGCTGAAGACACTTGAAATTCAATAGATGTAGAAAGAAGCCTTCACCGAGTTTCCCTTATCCGACCCAAAGCAGAAACTGAGAAATGAGGACTGCCTTCAGCTCTACCTGAGGGGGACAACTTCCACTCCCGAGAGAGGGACCAAGAGTACACCTGCCATAAATCTCCTCTCTGGGGGAGAAGACGGAAAGACCACTCACTGTTCCAAACCTCATCTCCTCTTCTTCTAAAACCCGCTCATCTTTCCTGAAGAAACCTATTTGCTCTTCCCACAGAAGCCTTTCTCCCCTCTCTCTTCCTCGGCTCAGTTAGCTGTATAAGCTAACTTCAGTCATCCAATGAGCCAATGACGACGTCTGTAGAACCCCGTGTGCAAACAAATATGTCCTTTACTCCTGTTAGAATCGCCTGTTTTCGCTTTAACCAGTGGGCTCCTCATCAAACCTGACGACAGAGCAGATATCCTCCCTCCACAAAACCCAGGCATTCTGGCTACAGAACCCCCGTGCTTTCCACCAGGATCTGTCAGCCTCAGCGCCACAGACCCTGGGGACCTGCCCAGTTTTTGTCGCGGGGCTGCCTGTCTGCACATTGTAGCCCGCTAGCCCCTTCCCCAGCCCCTGCTCACTAGATGCCATCACCATCCACCCCTCTTGGTAACCAAAAATGTCTCCAGACATCGCTAAATGTCCCCAGAGGGGGGAGAGGGGGACAAAATCCGGCCCCTGTATGACTATTCCTATATGTCTCTGTTTACTGATGGAGAACCGCTGCTCATCACGCTGCCACTTTTTGCTGTGTGTCTCATTTCTGGGGAGTGTCTTCCCGCTTCTCTGTCACGGCTCAGTCAGGGGCCCGGTGATTCTGTAACACCCAGTGCTTAGGATTACTGATACCTCTGAGACCTTACCAGGTTCTAGTTTTTCCACATATTCGCTTATTAATCCTCACAAGACGCCAATGTGGCAGGACGTATCTGTGGGATGTGTGAAGTTTGGGGACGTAAGAGACTCCATTTTGAAACTCCAGGTTCCTTTCCAACCCATGAGCTCTTGAGCTGGGCCCAAAGCAGTGGCTGTTTGACAAGCAGCTGCTCATAGAGTTTCCACAGAGCAGAGCAGATGGCACTCAGCTCATGTGAGACAGTAAGTTAATCAATACATACCGGGACTGTTTCAATCAAGAGCACCAATAAAATCGCCAGTAAGATAGGAATCAGAAGGGGCTCACCTGCTCAGCACTGAGCTGGCAGGTTTTTCCTTCTCTTTGTCATCTACAGCACGGGGTTACCCCTCCCTGCTTTCCCAAAACTGTTGAACGAATCACTCCATCCCCAATAGAGTTTTACAGGTAAATACGTTTAATAAAATGCAACATGGAGTTAATATCATTTCCCCTTTCCCAGAATGAAATATTTTCTGGAATCTCAAAATCTCAGTCCCAGAGGGAGGCTGAGCTGATCTTTGGGCCTCAGGGACAGGACTTTGTCACACATTTTACCTCACTGCTCCTCTCCCAGAGTCCCCCTGCCCCCTCTTCACCCAAGAGAGGACATTGACTGGCTTGAGTCTTGGTTCTGCCACTTACTAGATTGAGGAACATTAGGAAAATCTCTACATCTCCCCTTGGTTTCTTCATCTGTAGAATGGGGACGTTTCTCTGATCATTTTCTTTATTTTCTTCCTAGTGCCGTTGTAAGGGTAAATAATCAAGGGATATAGTAGTTACGTTTTTACAAATTATTATTTCCCCTACTTTAGCAGGGAGTTGAGCTGTGTCAGGTTGTTGGAGGAGGCTACTGGAGAGAGTGTTTTCCTGGTAGCTGTCTGAAGGCCTTTGTGTGGCTCCCTGTTCCTTTTTGGATGGTTCTGTTTTTGTGTCTGTGTCCCTCCCAGACCCTATCAGTCTTGCGGGGGAAGTCACAGAACCACTCCGAGGGGAATGAATCTGAGGAAAGTTATGCTGTGTTCCCTCCTGTCTCCAGTCCCCACCAGGCCCCAAGCCTAAGGCGAGTGTAGCTGGTGGCCTTGAGGGAATAAAAGAGCCATGAAGTGTGTGACCAGAGGGGTGACCAGAGGGAATAAAAGAGCCATGAAGTGTGTGGGCAGCAGGGCGGGACAGTCCAGTGATGCCTGCTGTGATGGTTTGGACCATGTGGTGGTTTTTGAGCGAACTGGATGCACATGTCCCTCCAGGGTTTTTTATGCTTCCGTTCCTGGGTAACTTCTTTCTCCATAACTAGCTTGGTTTTGGAGTCAAATGCTCTTGCTTGGGGAAGGTCGGATTTGCCAAATGTAGGAACAGTGACATATTCCATTTCTTTTATCCTGTCCCTACACTCTTAGCTTAAATCATTGAGCATGAACTAAGAAGCTATTTGATCTTTATAAAAATGAGATTTCACAACTTCTGTTCATGTCTGACTCTAAATGTAGCATTCTATTTCAGTGGGAGCAGTTAGAGCTGGTTAGGAAATGGGTCATTAGTGTCTTTGTTTCTGAAGCGATGGGAAAGAAACTCCGTGTATAGCTAGAATAATGTAAGTTATTTTTCTGATGTTACAAATACAGCTATTTTCCTCAAAAGAAGTCAAAGGGTTTGCTTACAATATTGCTTCATCCTCCTTATTAGGATTTTTGGAATTTGTAAAAATAAAATTCTGTGGTTTCTCAATATGGAGAAAGGTCTTCCTTTTCTGGGCGATAATAATAAGTGCTGGGTGCATTCACACACATGTACATACCCAGGAAAAATCCTGCTGTGTCTAGCCAGGCCTGGAATGGAGCCACTTCTTTCCAAGCATATTTCTTCCCAACAGAGCATTTGTTGTTACTGTCCTCGACTGGAAATTGAGAGAGCCGTTTCTTTTCTAGTTACCAGGAGACTTTGGACAAATTTTCTTTTCCTTTGCACACCCTGGATTCTAGACTCATCATCCACAGGAGAAAGGAGAGAAGAAGAGAACATTGTGAGAATTTATGTCCCAAGGCTTAAAGGGCTCTGCAAGAGGGAGGTTGAGTGGATCTTGTTTCTGTCAACCCTATCCGAATGGGAAATTGGCAATCCAAATGAAGTCTAGGAAAAACCTGGGTTTGTTATCGTTTTTAGTTCCATGGGTTGTGACCCATTAGCAAACCCTGAAATCAATTCAGCCCGACTCACTTTGGTTCCATGACTTCCTTGGACTGAGATTCCAAAGTCAGTGCTGAGAGTCCCAACACCCAGCCGGGACTAAGATGCCGGCCGCCATTTCATTAGATGCCACAATTTCTATCGATGTATCAGGGAGATTGTTTTTCAACTTGGGGTTTGTGGTTCATGGGTTGTCAAATTCATTTCGTGGTCGGTGACTACATTTTGAAAATAACAGAATACACTGAATCAGAATAGAAAATATCAGAGTGTGTTGCATGTAGTGAGAATAGGCATTATTTTGTAAAAACTTTATTTCAGTTTATACACACCCAAACACATACATATGTATTCATGCATTGAGTCTCAATGTAAAATGTATTTTTTAAAATTTATTGGGTGTTCTCAATTCTAGTATAGTTAACATACAGTGTTATGTTAGTTTCAGGCGTACAATAAAGTGATTCGGCAATTCTACACGTTACTCAGTGCTCATCATGAGAAGGGCACTCTTAATATCCTTCTCTTATTTCATGCATTCCGTACTCACTTCCCCTCTGGTAACCATCAGTTTGTTCTCTATTGTTAACAGTCTGTTTTTTGGTTTGTCTCCTTTTTTCTTTGTTAGTTTGTTTTGTTTATTTAATTCCACATAAGAGTGAACAAGTATAACATTTGTCTTTCTCTGACTGACTTAATTCACTTAGCATTTTATACCCTCTACATCCATCCATGTTATTACAAATGGCAAGATTTCATTCTTTTTTTATGGCTGAATAATCCATTATCTACCTATCCACCTATCTATATATCCATCCTTCTATCTATCTTTCTATCTAAAAATCTTTATCCATCCATCAGTTGAGGGACACTTGGGTTGCACCCATATTTTGTCTATTAATATAAACAATGCTGCAATAAACATAAGGGTTCATATATCTCTTTGAATTAGTGTTTTCATAGTCTTTGGTTAAATACCCAGTAACGTGATTAGTAGATCATATGTTACTTCTTTTTAAAAATTTTTAAGGAACGTCCATACTGTTTTCCACAGTGGCTGCACCAGTTTGCATTCCCACCAATAGTACAAGAGGGTTCCTTTATCTCTACATCCTCACCAACTCCTGTTGTTTCTTGTGCTGTTGATTTTAGCCATTCTGACAGGTGCGAGGTGACATCTCATTGTGATTCTGATTTGCATTTCCCTGATGCTGAGTGATGTTGAGCATCTTTTCATGTGCCTGTTGGCCATCTGTGTATCTTCTTTGGCGAAATGTCTGTTTGTGTCTTCTGCCTATTTTTTCATTGGATTATTTGTTTTTTTGGGTGTTGAGCTATATCAGTTCTTTATATATTTTGGATACTAACCCCTTATTGGATATATCATTTGTAAATATCTTCTCCCATTCAGTAGGTTGTCTTTTAGTTTCGTTGTCTCCTTTGCTGTGCAGAAGCTTTCTATTTTGATGTGGTCCCAAGAGTTCATTTTTGCTTTTGTTTCCCATGCCTCAGGAGGCATAGCTAGAAAAATACTGTTGCAGCCAGTGTCTAAAATGTATTTTCAATTCTGGGTCCTGATATAAACTACTTTAAAAAACAAGGTGAGGCAAGGAAGGAAATGCAATAACCACATTTACCAGGCTGGCAACCATCTACCCTGATGTCACTTCCCAAGCCCACTTCTAAACAGTCTTCTCTTTTATCAGCTGGAGGTGGAGCATGGGGTAGAGGTTACAGGCCTAATTGTGCTATTTGTAATTAGATCCCCTGTGGAGCAGACCTAGTTCCTTTAGAATGGAGGGGTACTTGCTTCCCTTCATTCTCAGGGTCAGGGCCTCAGCTGCTCATTTGAGAGAACTAGGAAACGGGCCCTCTGGCAAGCACCGGGAGTACAAAAGAACAAGATTCCCAGAATAGCTTCCTGGAGGAGCAGATCTCTCACTTCCCGGCAATGGCTTTCTCTGAAGTGAGAAGAGCCTCTCTTTGAGAATAGATGGGAGCGGGAAACCACAGAGTAGCCTCTGGGAAGTTGAGAAGGAAGGTGTCAGACGAGAATGACCAACTTTTTGCCATCCCTCACCTACAATCATACCCCCCACCCCATGGACCAGACCAGGATTTGGAACGTAATGAATCCGATTTAAGGAAACAAATGGTAGAGATCTTGACTATCAGGTCCTCAAAAGACCACTCGAAAACCTACCCAGCAAACAAAGATAAGTTTATTGGACCCGCTGCAGTGAAGGAGAACTCCGCTAACTATCAACGTGCCTCAGAGGGGTGGGCAGAGAGGTTATCTGCTGGATTTTGTTGCTTGGGGTCAAGTGGTTTAAGACCCTTTGTTCAAGGCAGAAAACTGATTGAGAATTGGGTAAAATTTATGGCATCATTTTTGGATTGGTGGGTGCAACAAAACGTGGGTCTGGAAGTGAGTCTAGATAAGGCCACTGCTGAGTCCACCATTGTCTCATAGGAGAGCTGCTTCTGCATCTAAGGAAAGGCGTTTCTGGACACATGTACTTGCTGGGATTTCCTGACGCAAACAATCGAGTTATTTATTAGTTAACGGTCTCAGTTTTCCTGAGCAAGAATTTTATGGAATAAATAGTTAAGTCAGGTTGACCCATGAATAAAATATTTACTTAGCTGGGCCATTGAGAAGCTGCCGAAACAGTCAGAATCTCTATACAGAAAGATTTTACAATTTTTTTATAAATAGCTAATTTCCATCCTGTTTCATGCTTTTGGAAAGAGTTGGCGTCATTAATGATAAACTATCAGATACCACTGTTGTGTTTAAAAACTGTGGAGGTGGTAAATGTGAAAGAAAAGGAATGCTTTGGATGTGTGATTAGGTTGTTGAATTTTATCAGAATTTAAAAAAAATTTTTTTTAAGATTTTATTTATTTATTAGTTAGAGAGAGAGAGAGAGAGCAAGCACAGGCAGACAGAGAGGCAGGCAGAGGCAGAGGGAGAAGCAGGCTCCCTGCCGAGCAAGAGCCTGATGTGGGACTCGATCCCAGGACGCTGGGATCATGACCTGAGCCAAAGGCAGCCACTTAACCAACTGAGCCACCCAGGCGTCCCTCAGAATTTTTAAATACTGAAAATTTCCATGGTAGAATAAGGAAAATCAAAATAAGAATGCTCTAGACTGGGGTGCCTGGGTGCCTCAGTGGGTTAAAGCCTCTGCCTTCAGCTTGGGTCATGATCCCAGGGTCCTGGGATCGAGCCTCACATCGGGCTCTCTGCTCATCGAGGAGCCTGCTTCTTCTTCCTTTCTCTGCCTGCCTCTCTGCCCACTTGTGATCTCTGTCTGTCAAATAAATAAATAAAATGTTAAAAAAAAACACTCTGGACTTATTGGTTTGTTCTTTTTTAACATAAGTGATATTTATATTTTATGCATTATTCTTTTTATCAGATAATAATATGGCTTAGGAAATACATAATCATATATTCACAATTATAGCTACTTACATAGAAATATAAAACCCTATAATATATACAATATATGTATTTTGAATAAGCAGGATTTTGTTCTTATTTCCTGCCCTTTTAAACTTTATCACTGGGGAAAATCCTTGCCTGCACTGTATGGGTGCTTTGCCTGGTCTTAGGCAATGCCATTTCCATTGTACTTAAAGGGGCAAACTCAGGCTTAGTTCTGAAATGCTGATTGAGGTATGTTCCATTACAAATAAATTATTGCAGGTGGAAACTAGTGATTTCTACTAAAGTGGGTGGCCAGAGTTCACATGATTACCATTATCAAGAAGGCAGGTCTCCGAAGGGGCTGAGACCTTCTTCCTATTTCTTTTCCTGCCTTTCCCAAATTTCCTCTGTTCTTCCCACAGTGTTTTCCACACTTTTCTTCTTAATCCAGACTTGAAGTGTGGGATAAGGCAATCAACCTCATTGGTATGTATGTATGTATTTATATTTTCCTTTTCTCAAGTCCTCTTCCCCCAAATCTTTCTGAGAAAGATCTTGGATCACTTTATGACAATAGTATAGAATGGTGGAAGAACCATTTGTGAGAGAGAGAAAAAGAAAAAAAAGAAAGCCAGTAGCTGTGTCCATTAGGAGCTAAGCTGCAGGTAACGTTACCCTCAGCTCTAAAGTAGTCAACAGTGGGGTATGTTATCTCACATAAGTGCAAGCCTTGTGAATGATTCCAGGTTTGGTTATGTCAGCAGTGTAACCAGGTCAGGAACTCAGCTGCATTCCTTCTTTCTGCTCTGGCTCCTCAAGCTTGTCCCTCTGCGATCATTAGCTGGCATCCACAGCTGCAGACATCTCAGCCTTCCTCAATTCCCACAGGGAAAGTGTTGGCTGAATAATAGCCCCCCTACAGAAGATATCTGCACTCTAATCCCTGGAACCTGTGCATGTTATTTTTATATGGCCAAAAAAGGACTTTGAGATGGGGAGAACTTCCCTGATTACCTGAGTGGACCCTAAATGCCATCTCAGATGTCTCTGTAAGAGGGAAGCAGAGTGAGACCTGATGCCACCCAGAAGAAGAGAACGAAGTGCGACCACAGAGATAGAGACTGGAGTGGCGTGGCCACACTGAGGAAAGCCAACAGCCCCCAGAGACTGAAGGAGTCAAGAAACCTGTGCTCCTCTAGAGCTTCTGGAGGGAGTGTGGCCATGCTGACACCTTGCTTTTCACTCAGTGATACTGATTTTGGACTTCTGTCCTCCTGAACTATGAGAAAATAAATTTCTGTTGCTTTAAACCACCAAGTTGGTGGTAATTTTTTATAGCAGGGAACAAAAGCAAAAAGGTATTTCTTCTCCTATGTTTCCTTTTCTAGAGAGAAGCCCTTGCCAGAAAACCCACTCAGACTTCCTTTAAGGTCCTATGAACTTAAGTTCTAGCTTCAAAGATGCTGAAAAGAAGTATCTGGCATTTTTAGACTCTATAAACCTCTGTCAACAAAGACAAAAGATAGTATCATAGTTTGGGAAAAGCAGCCAATAGTATCTGGTACAGAAGTCAAATGACCACTTCATGGACCATAGAAATGAGAGAGACGTGGAGGTAGCATACGGGCCAGCCCCAGAGTCAAGCTCTGGTACCTCAAGAACACCAGCATGGGGGCATCACTCTAGCTTTCTCACCAAGCAAGTCAATGGATTCCCACGTTCTTCTGTGAGGGAGTAATAGAGACACTGCTTAAGAAACTGCTTATTTTTCCCACGGTGAATTTTTACCTAGCCGTGGCTTGGCTGACCTTCCTGAGTAAGCACATAGCAAGAAAAATTCGTCTTGAGATAGGTGAGTTTCCTCAGAAGCTTCAGCCAACTCTTTCTGTCTTCTGACTTCTGATTCTGTCTTTCTGGATGTTGTCTACAGGCAAGTGAAATATGGTCTAAGTATAAGGAAGTATGGTCTTCATACTTCCTTATAGATGGCTTCCCTCTGTTTCCAGCTCTCTCATTCAGACCTGATACATGACCTTCTTGGCAGCTGTTCACCAACTGATTTGTGACAAGGGGAGGGAAGCTTTCTTCTAGGCTCGTTGCCTCCCTTCCATGCTCACTGAGCTGGCTGAAGACTTGAGGATCTAGGGTAGCTTGGCTTCTACTACAAAGATAAAGAAAAACACTTGCTAGGAGACACCCCCCCCCCTTACAGAGGGCATTTGTTGAAGTTAAACATCCTTCAAATCTGACTAGTAATTCCACCCCCGAGTAAATGTATTTTCTTTTTGCTTCATTAATTTAAAAAATGTGGATGGTTTGGGGTTTGGCTCACAGAACATTACAAAACAAAATTCTTGTCATCTGGAGATTGCCGTTTTTGGTGAATACTCTCAAATAGGGCTAAATTTAAAAGGAACCCACTAAGACCGCCAGGTAATGTAATGGCTTTTTGCCCAAAATCATTTGGAAGTGAATGCTTCTGCTGACCCACATCTTGGGCTTAGTGAGGTTTTAAATCTAACACTTATGGGATTATAACTCTCCTACTGGGCTGTTAATCTGATTATTTATTAAAGCTCCACTGACTTGTTCATTTAATGAGTTTCTCTAGCACAGCCAATGCTCTTCAGAGAGAAAGTGCTGTGGGACTCCAGGCTCGTAATGGAAACTGACAATATATCACCAGGGATGGAGGCCTTGAAGGCTCCAAGCAGAAGATGGATGAGATTCTCTACCTGAAGCTCATTTCAAAAATAGTTCAGCAGTTCTGTATGTGAGTTAACTGCCTGGGTTTCTGCTGTGCAGCAAAACACTCGTCACTTTGGTTCCATTTGCTCACCTTGCAACTAGAATTCCAGAGCAGTGGCCCCAGGGCATTGAAATCCGTCGTGCTGGGAGTCATGGAAGGTACTGGAAGAAGCAGCCATGTGAAATAGATCATGAAAATCAAACATCCCTGGGAAGGTGACCAAAGTGGACAAATAGTACAAGAAGCAGAGAAAAACCCCAGGTGGGATTGTACCATGGCCTAAACACAATTTTGCAGACAACTCGTAAGGATTTTCCTTTTTCCTCCACAGCCCCAGCCTCTCATAAATCTAATTAAACATGCTCTCCATTTGTCAGAACCATACCCACTTCTGCTTAGCCCTATCTGCCCGGCACATGGAAATGTCCACACCCAGTGGCTAGTCCATCAAGAGTTCAATTCTTTAAATCCACTAAATGATGTTGGGTCACTGTTCTTATGACAGGCATGTTGACAGCAGGACTCTCTCATAAAAATGTAGCAAGAGGCACATGGATAAATTAAAATTTTCTAGTGACTATATTAAAATAAAGAACACAGGTTATATTAATTTTAGAACATGTTTTATTCTATGTTCTAACACGTATACCAAATATTTTCATTTCAACGTGGGGCACTGGCCACGATCCAGGTGCTTCATAGCCAGTGGTCACTGTGGTCCCAGAGCAAGCCAGTCTCTTTGGCAGGTCAGCTGCCCCACAGGTATTCTCATGACAGCATTTTCAGCCAGGTTTGAGCATTTCTAAGCAGGACTGTGGACTAGATATTTTGCAGCAGGCGAGTCCTCACTGGGTCCCGAATTTATATGGGTAAGGCACAAATCTACTTTGCATATTGTCCATCTGATATCTGTATATATATGTCTTTCAAGACCCCAAAATTCCACTCTTGAGAATTCTTAGGAAGAGATGAAATGAGGGGAAAGTCTAATAATAAATATACCTGATAGGCAAAGTCTAAGATCAATTCTCTTAAAACTTGGGAAATTAAGGGCTGATGCTCTCTGTGGTTATATCAATATACATTTCTTCTTTTTCTTTTGTTTGTTATCTCAGAGGTTCTTCCTCTCTCTTCTGCTCATGCCTTTTCTCTTTGCTGCTTCTTTGACATAATATTAGAGCCTTGAATATGTGGAACTCTTTCACTCTTTCAGGAATATAATTTTTAAATATATGTAATAAATTAATTATGAGAAGAACACATAGAGCAGGTTGTAAAGTTCACACAATTTTCTTGGATTTATACCATCTATAAGAAGCCGCCTAATGTGGAAAAAGAATTTCAAGATTGGATTGATGGAGGTTGTGAACTTTGTCCAACAGTCTGGCTTAAAAAATGCAGCTATTTGAATTGCAGAGTATTGAAACATGTACCTGTGAGGAGAGCTTTCAACTGAAAATAACGGAATACCTGACAAACAAAGGGTTTCACGTGCAGAAGTTTCTTTTCCTTTGATGACAAGACTGAAGGCAGCTGGGTGTTGGCTTTGACTCTGCTGTTCGACAGTGTCACCAGGGGCACAAACTCTTTCTGCTCCCCCATTCTTAGTGTGCGGCTGTTCAACCCCATGCTTGCTATCTCATGGAAGCAATGGCTGCCAAAGTTGCAGACACCAAATCCATGTTTAAGGAAGGAAGAGCTTCTTATCAGAAGAATGAAACATTTCCAAAAACGGTGTCCCCAGGCATCCACAGTTACACAAGGGGTTGTGAAAATGTGTATTAATTTCTTGGCTTCTAAAGGGGAGGGTTTTTTGGTTTTATTTTAATTCAATTTTATTTATTTTTTTATTATTTTTTTTCTCGCCATAGCACATACCCTCCCCAATATCCATCCCCCAGGCACCCCATCCCTCCCACCCCCAACCCCCAGCAACCCTCAGTTTGTTTCCTGAGATTAAGAGTCTCTTATGGTTTGTCTCCCTCTCTGGTTTCATCTTGTCTCATTTCCACCTCCCTTCCACTATGATCCCCTGTCTTTTTCTCAAATTCCTCATATCAGTGAGACCATATGATAATTGTCTTTCTCTGATTGACTTATTTTGCTTAGCATAATATCCTCTAGTTCTATCCACATCGTTGCCAATGGCAAGATTTTGTTTTTTTGATGGCTGCATAGTATTTCATTGTATATATATACCACATCTTCTTTATCCATTCATGTTGATGAACATCTAGGCTCTTTCCATAGTTTGGCTATTGTGGACATTGCTGCTATAAACATTCGGGTGCACGTGCCCCTTCGGATCACTACATTTGTATCTTTAGTGTAAATACCCAGTAGTGTGATTGCTGGGTTGTAGAGTAGCTCTATTTTCAACTTTTTGAGGAACCTCCATGCTATTATCCAAAGTGGCTGCACCAGCTTGCATTCTGACCACCAGTGTAGGAGAGTTCTAAAGGGGAGGTTTTGAGAAGAGACCATTGAGGCAGTAAGCAAATGAAGATGGCCACAGCATGGTTCCCTAATAGCTGGACAGCCACAAACATGTACTGATGGCTCATACAATGTAAGATAATGCACTAAGCTTTTTACAGATGTCAGTTCATTTTATCCTCACAACTCTGACATATGTCTCTTATTATTATCCACGTTTTTGGTTTTTTTTAGTTAAAAAAAAACTAGACTTTAGAGAGGTAAATTAATCTACCCAAATCACATGGGAGTCTCCTTGTTGTTCCAATATCACCTAATAATGAACTTCTATTGCCATGTAGGTCCCCTGCCACATAACTTATCCTACTTTATCCAGGTACCTGTTTAATATTTTACTCCATGAGGGCAATGAGAGAGAGAAAGGAAGGAGCCGGGGTAACGTTATCATTTCTGGCTTGAGAAACTTCTATATGGTTGTCTGTCTCCTAGGAGAGGAAGAGCAGTTTTTGGCAGACATTATGTAAGTTCTGTCTAGGGTGCATTTAAGAGGTGGTACCTGTCAGTCAGCAAAGTGGCTGAGGGTGTGCAGCTGGGGAGTGCAGGAGAAATCACATAGGTAGAATTTCTGAGCTTTAAGAGGTTGGTGAGCACAATGAAACTAATACCACCTTCCTAGACTTCCCCTTCATAAGGAACAGGAAGGTAAATAGTTCTTCCAGGGATGCAAAAGAAATGTAGAGATGATGAAGAGAGCACAGCTTATTTTCTGCTCACCAACACTGTGGTGGGTAACTTCTGAGATGGCCCCTGGTGATTCCCCTCTCCTGCTATTCACATCTTCATAGAATCAACCCACAACTGCCTTGAGTGGTTTGAACCTAATGACTTGTGTCTGACCAATAGGACAATGGCAAAGGTGATGAGATGTCATTCCCATGACTAAGTCACAGGTGATTGTAACTTCTGTTTTGCTAGCAGATTCTCTCTATGTGCCCTCTTGGCTCTCATGCTTTGCTGAGGTAATGAATATGTTGGAGAGGATCACATGGCAAGGAAGTGAGAGTGGGCTTGGCCAACAGCTGTCAGGAACCTGAGGCCCTCAGTCCAGCAGCCTGTAAGGAACAAAATTCTGCCAACAATCTGAGTGAGTTGGAAAGTGGATCCTTCACCAATCAAACTTTCAGATGAGATCACAGCACTGTCACTAACTTGATGCAGTCTGTGAGAGACCTGAAGTAGAGGTCCCCAGCTAGACTGCCTCCCTGACCCACAAACATGGAGACAGTAAGTCTGTGTTTAAACCACTAACTTTGTGGTAATTTATTAAGTGGCAATACATATAGATGTAAACACCACAAGTTTAGCTGTGTAAGCAGAGATCAGGCCCATGAAGCAGTTAGCTAGGGTATATGCTTACATGATTCCAAGAGCCAAGGGAAGGTAGACTCTCACTGGTGATTCAGAAATACTGCAGAGAGATGGCTTATACGTGGAAATAAATTACCCAGTTGGCCAATTAAAACCAGGACTGAGAATCAGATAATTTGGTTCCCAGGATAAATAAGAAAACCCTGGGAAGGATACAGCTATATTTAGGCCAGACTCTGAGCAGTGGAAGCTGGCATATGAATGAGACCGAGACTTGGTTTGGGAGTAGGCTATGAGCCTCGGGAGGTAAATAAACATTAACTATAGCCATGCAGTGAAAGGCTTTAGACAGGGTTGAGAAAATGAAGTGATCTTCAAGGGGAATATCAAGGGAAATTGTAGATTTTCCTTTCCTGGAATCCGTAAAAATTAGTAGTGATCTTAACTCGTTAAATAAATGACAAAAACTTTAATTGGTGATCAAAATCATTCAGTATCCTTGTTCTATAAGCAATTTCCTTTCTTGCCTTTCTCCTTTCCACTCTTCTTACATTGACAATCTCTGCATTGGTCTGCTCTACTAAAATACCACAGGTTGGATGGCTCAAACACAGAAATGTATTTTCTCAGCAGAGAGAGATCTCTGTTGTCTCTTCCTCTTATTATAAGGGCAATAGTCCTAACAGATTAAAGCCCCACACTTATGAATTTATTTAATATTAACTATCTCTCTGAAGGTCCTATCTCCAAATATAGTCACATTGGGTGTTAGGGCTTCAACATATGAATTTGGGGGAACACAATTCAATCCATAACACCTTCTAACCACTAACCACTATAGAAGTAAGCTCAGTTAGGGTGGGAACTTGGATTGTCTTTTACAACGAGATGTCCTATTTTACAAAGGCCCACTTCAGCGCCCAGAGCATAGTGAGTCCTCCATAAATAATTTTTTGAGTGAATGGATGATGGCCTCGTTTTCTTTCATCAAACTGAGATTGCAGTTGAAGAATTTATGAGAATAGGTCAACTAGGCAGGCCTTTATTTTTTCATGGACAGTTTTCTTATAATCTTGTGTGAAGTTTCTTTTTTTCAGTTTTGTTATGATTTGTATATATCATTGGGATTTTAAATCATCTGATTTATTTAGCCATTTTACCCATCAAAGAGCATTTAATAGATGCTCAGCCCAGGACTAGGTGTTATCGGTCAAGCTAAGCAGGATAAGACATCATCCTTGCTCTCAAAGGCCTTGCCATGTGCTTCCTGAGGGATGTGGTCAGCACAATGTGTGTATGTAACCACACAATTATCATAGACATAACTGAACTATTGAAAAGCTTGGTTTCCTAACCCTTGGACTAATAAGAGAATACAATCCTGTATAAAACACAAAGGTATGATACCTGCTAGCTAATGGAAGATATTTCTTTATGGCAGAGCTGTTTAAGGATTGATGGAAGTAGCTCAGGTAACCTCAAGAACACCTTAAAACTCACTAGCATAAAACTCTATTATAAGACAGCTGAGAAAATACAAAATGAGCCTTTGATGATGGGCTCCCATCTTTAGCCATACTCTCATACACATATAGGAGTGGGCTCAAATGTTTATCTTTAATGGCTCAGGAAGAGGAGTAAAGAGGACAAGGAAAGGAGGGAAGGGCCTGGTGAGGCTTGATGGGCAACCTATCTCCAGAGGCAGGCAAGGGGTAGGACAGTCCCCATGTTCTTAGGATCTGTCTCACCTGATTTTCTCAGACTTGGCCAACATCTGCAGTGAGGTCCCTTGAATCTTTGCTGCTGTCCTGAGAATCGCAGACAGCCACAGAACCCAAAATTGTCCTGACTGATATTTTAGCTAGAGAGGATGACCACTGCCAGGCAGAATCACATCACAGCCAGACCTCCAGAGCCCAAGGCTGGCTGGCCCCTCAGATTTGCCAGTCACTCGTTAATCTCAAAATAATAGGACTCACAATTCACATCTTTGCATTTTGCGAAGTCCCACTTATTTTGTTATGATTTTCCCCAGGTTTGATGACTTGGTTGGCTGCCCGTGGGCCCTGAATAGATCAGATACTGATCCCCAGCCTTCCTCGTGTTTCTTTCTGCTCCTGGATCTATGAATCACAGGACCCAATGTCAACTTCCCCTGTCCAGTTTCAGAAGGAAAGAATGACAAGGAGAAGGAATAAGCACCTGAGCTCTCCTTCCTTGAGTGTGCCCCTCTTGGAAAATTTGTCCTCCTTCTGGGACCAAAACCAATGTTCATTAGACACAAAGCAAGGCTGTGTGTTTTCCTGGAAATCACTGAGCTGGTGGCCGACCCAGAGTGGGGGTAGAGCAGATCCCAGAACAGGACTGATGGTAATGCCTGGTCTCTGCGGCCATTCTCCCCAGAGGCTTCATACTTCGAGTTGTCTCTGCTATTTGAGGTAGGGTGCTCACCCGTGGCACCCACTCATTTCCTATGGGCTTTCAGTGGGGTCAAAAAATACAGCGGACATAAGGGCACCTTACCAATTTGAAGGTACAGTGAGAAGGTGTGGGCTGGTGGCCGTGGCTGCCTCTGTACCATCAGAAGCACACCTCCCATGGGAGGGGAGTACCGTGTCGTGTTTCAAACTTCGGGCTTCAGACCCAGACCACCTGAGCTTGAAGGCGAGTACTTTGCAAATCCAGCCTTGCTCATCTGCAAAGTGGAATAATAATAAGGATCAAATTCGTAGTCTGTCATGAGGCGTAAATGAGCAAAAGTATGGAAAGGACAGGACCAGGAATGAAGTTGTCAGTATATGCCCCTTATTGTTCCTCCAGCGGGCAGAGCTGGGTGCTGGGTCTTTGGTCTCGTTTCCTTTACACTGTCTTTTCAAGTTAGCGCCATCACACAGATCGCAATGGTCCAGCGCAAGGCCAGAAGGAGGTATGTTTAGATATTAGGGATTGTCACAGAACAATGAGAAAGAGATAATGCCCTTCTGTTGGCGAGGGGAGATCGTTGCCCTGGAGGAAATCACATGTAAGGCCTTGGGAAAAGCACAGGCTGTTAGAAAACTTTTGTCTAGCGCTGTTCCTATTTGTGGGAAACCGAGGGAGGTTTAAAACCCACACTTGCTTCTTTCTTCTCTGGCTTCACATAGGTTACTTGGTGATACATTTCTCATTGTGACGTATCCAATAAATAAAAGAGCCTCCTGTCCCATTTTCAGACATTCTATAATCCCACAGAGGTGAGACGGTATGAAAGACTATGAATTAGAACATTCCTTCCGAGAGGACTCCATGCCTCTGTGCCCTTGGCAGTATAAGGGATAGCCAAGTCTTCTGGTCAGAAAGATGCCTATGAAAGACAGTCACTCCAATTTCTGGCTACACGTGGTGAATTAAACTCATGAGTTCATTTTTACTTTCTTCAAAATCTTCATGGAAAAAAAAAAAAGAAGCCCACAAGGACAAGGAGGATAGGAAAGGAGAAGAGCAACAACATTTTGGAAGCTAGACAGCTAAAGAAAGCATGGCTGCTTACTTCCCAGACTAGAGAGAGCTAAACTTTCAGCAGGTTCTGGAAACAGGCTGGAGCTAGTGCATGGGGCAGGTCCTCAGTCACAGGAAGCATGAGGTCCCTCTAAACTTCTGGGTGCAAGTGGGTTAGAAAAAGGGAAGATTACTTGAAATGTGTAATAAATAACCAACAGTTAGAATCCTCACTGAGCCTCCCTACCCAGGGTTTCAGGCACAGGATTTCATTTGATAGACTATGGTCATTTTTGGCTCTATTATAAAGATTCCTACTTCCTCTGGTGATATAATTTGATGTTCTCTCTTGTGGCCTCTCCTTTTTTTTAGACTCCCTGGAGGCCAGATTCCCTGGGGAGAGTCTACTAGCATCAGGCATCAGGGATAGTGGGTACAGCTGGGGGGTGAGGGGCGGGGCTTGTGATGAGCCTCTCCTCTGAAAACAGCTCACAGGCTGGAAGGCCCCTCTTTCGCTCCTAGCATACAGGTTGCCAGACCAAGCCCTCCAGGCAGGAGGTTCTCTGGATAAACTGGATACACTGATTCCCTATGAACTTTAGTTAATGGTAATGTATCAGTCTTGGTCCTGGTTCATACTTCTTCCCATGTTTCTCACGTGCTGAGAATAAGAATAAAGACAGTGGTTTTCTAGGTGGTGCACATACCCTGGTTGGTGGAGTTGACTTTAGTTTTGGGCGTGCTTGCCCGAGACCACCCTGTTATTCCCAGCAGCACCAGGAGTGGCTGTTTCCCAGAACTCCGGGGTGCCCCTGGAGTATAATTTCCTCTCTGGAAATCACACTGTAGCTTACTCACAAGCACATTTGCTGGAAATCATTGGAACGGCCATTGGCAAAGCTTGATCTGAGCCTAGAGCGTGGCACTGACCCCTGGAAAGGTTGGAGTGTGGCTAGGTCCAGAGAAGGCAGGTTGGCCAAATGAATAATTACCGGGGCAAGGGAATTTATATTCCTGGAGCACTTTCTTTGATGAGCACCCTACGCGCTGAAGCAGGTTAGTGTCTGCTCTACCGTCCTAGACGGGCTGTGGATTTGATTTGGTCCTTCACCTGGGTGCTGTTTAAACTGTAAAGTGGGGGCACCTGGGTGGCTCAGTGGGTTAAAGCCTCTGCCTTTGTCTCAGGTCATGATCCCAGGGTCCTGGGATCGAGCCCCGTATCGGGCTCTCTGCTCAATGGGAAGCCTGTTTCCCTCTCTCTCTCTGCCTGCCTCTCTGCCTACTTGTGATCTCTCTCTGTCAAATAAAGAAATAAAATCTTAAAAAAAACAAACAAACTGTAAAGTGAATGAGAATCATGTGAGGGAGGACCTTATTAAAATCCAGATTCTGGTCCCATAGATCCCGGCAGGGCCGAGACTCTGTATCTCTCACCAGCTTCCAGGGAAGCTGATGCTGATGCAGGCAGTGCAGGGAACAGCCTTTGAGTATGAAGAACAGAACACCTCTGGGTTGTGGTTGTCTCACACGTGAAGCGGGACATCGGGACCTTCCTCCTAGGATCGTCGACAGAATTACACAAGATGCAAACAACTTAGAAGAGCACTGCTGAAGAGTAAGCATTGGATAAACTGATGACTTTTTATGAAAAATGGGAGCAATGAAAGCCCCACCTTGAAGATCAGGTGAGACTATGAAGGTCAAGTGCTCCATGGGAGGACTGATGCATAGAAAGCACTGGCCATGGACTTCCTACGTGCCCAGCCTTGGTGTGTTTTCTTGTTTAATTCCACTCACTCTGTGAGTTGGGTACTGATATCCTGCCCTCTTAGCACTGGGCAAACCAAGACTTAGCTTACGAACCCCGCAGAAGACTACAAGTTTGCCACAAGACAGTGCTGGGGTTTACACCCAGATCCTGGGGCACTAACATCTGTGAATTTAGTCACCACTTGTCATTGTTAGTGTAATTAGTGTTGTCTTTTTAAATCCTCATGACCAAGATGGGGTTTTATGCTCATTTTATGGGAGAGAAAACAGCTTTAGTGACTTTAGTAAACTTACCAAATGTCACAGACACATCTCTATCCCCTTCTCACGTAGGAGGCACGCAGGTCAGAATCAGGGTCCTCTTCTCCTTGCCACAGACCCCTGTGTTTTTCATAAGGGCCTCTGACAACAGCTGAAGAGCATTCTCTGTCCTGACACGGTGGGGGTGATTGGGAGAAGCCCTCCTTTCTCATCCTGGGACTCGCGCTTCTAGGCCCTGCTGCCTGAACTCCGCGGAAGGACAGAAAGACAGCAGGGAGGGAAACTTTCCTGGGCTGTTTTTGGAAAGCAACCAACCCCTGGCATGACTGATCCCCGTTAGGCATGTGCAGGCAATGGCACGGCTGGAGAAAGGTGGTACAATTCTAGAGAGCTCAATGCGAGGGAGAGAAGGCAACCGAGGTTGGGTTAGACTTGTTTCTCTGGGACATGGACTCTGAGAGGGGAAGCGCACGCAGGATGCTTGCTGGAAAGCCACAGTGGCCACACCAGCAGTGAAGAGAACACATGCCTTCAGGCAGAGGGTAGAGCTGAACTGAGATGCTTCTGGGGAGTTCTTCTGGGGAGCCCACAGGTGTAGCTGGAGCCGGGGTGGCCCCTGGAGCCATAGGATGGGACTTTCCCTCTCCCGCAGGACTGTCACTGCATGCAGGTTGTCCCTGGGGCAGGGGAGGGCTGTGAGCCACCAACACCCCAGCATCCAGGGGCCCGAGTGATTCCACTCTGCAGGGAGAGCTGGGACTCACACCACAGCACACCCTTGCCGCGGCCCATCACGGGGACAGTCCCGTGCTGAGTTTGGCAGTTTCATAAAAACAGCTATAACCTTGCTTCAAGAAAAAATGACCCCGGAGGCAAATGCAAAGTCTGTTTGGGAAATGATAATGATTTCACTAATGATCCTAACACAGGAAGGAGTCCCGGCACTCCTGCCCAGCCCTAGGAGTCTTCAAGCTCAGTTACTGGGTAAGAGGAGAAAATCATTGTCATGGAAATTGTCAGCACAGAGTGTTTCAGCCATTCAGCCCATTCTGGGTTTTCTCTTTCCAACTTATATCAAATGCGCTTCGGTACACACACACACACACACACACACACGTACACAAGCACACATGTGTGCGCGCACACACACAGGCACACATGTGCGTGCACACACACACACCGGCACACATGTGTGCGCGCGCGCACACACACACACACACACACACACACAGAGTTAACCTTGGCTATAACTTCTTTTTAGAAACCTAAAGAGCTCTTGAATCAACTCCAATAACATCTCCCTAGACTGTCTTTGAAAGGAGCAGATGAATGAGGTTGACAGGAAACCTTTGCTTGAAATGTTCCCCTTTCTCAGATTACACAAATTTGAGGGGGAGGCCTGCCAAGTGTTCAGTGATGCTCGGCATGGTGGCTCGTGGCGGGGACACTGTACCAGCAGTGAAATGAATGTTTTCCTGAAACACTGACTTATCATTCTTTATCACTTGCTCTGTCCCCCCTTTCCTGTGCCACGACCTTCTAAATGATCTGGGCAGAGGTAGGAAAAACAGAAACCCCCACCCCAAAAAAACCCCAAACTTTTCTAGAACCGTGGAAGATACTGCGCATTGAGGTTGCTTGCTGAGAATTCCCTTGGCCGATCAGACTGCAGGGATGATGAACACGGCTCTTCAAAGCCATCTTTTACAGCCTGAAGTGGACATTGGGGCTCCAGTCCTCACACTAGAGTATCTGGACATTTAGGGCTGTTGCTTTGTGTTAGGAAGCGTCTCTCAAAGCAGAATGACCCACAAGCTGGATTGAGTCACATGTTTCCCAATTGAAAACCCTTCTCATGTGCTTAAAATAAACCCCAAGATCACTGGCTAGGCCTGCCAAGTTCCAGAGAGCCCAGGCCCTGCCTCCTTTCCCCACCTCATTTGGGACATGCTCAAGCCCATTCTCTGTAGTCCACCATGCTGATGACCCCCCTCAGGTACCTCCAGCACTAGGAGGACTTTCCAAATTCGTGGCCTCCACCCCTGCTACCTAGAATGTTCCTCTAGCCCTTCAGTGGCACATTGCTGCCATAGTTTATCTTCAAGGTCAAAGGCCATCCCTGACCACCATCTTCCACCTATGTTCTCAATCCTCATAGCATGCTCTTGCTTTTCCTCACTGCGCATGCCTCCCAGAACGTGTCGTGATTTATTTGCTTATTTCTTTGTTTATTATTTCTTTCCCACACTAGACCCTCCTTCCTAAAACAGCAGGGACGTGCTTACCACTGTGCCCAGGTGCACAGTAGTCAGGTGTCAGGTGCACAGTAGTTCTTTGGGAAATATTTGTCCCCTCCCCCAGCCTTAAGTCCTATGCTTCCTATTTTACAAAATACTTATAGATTATTTCAAGGGAAGGCTCTGTGTGTGTGGAAGTATCGCAGAGACATAGGACAGCTGAGATGTGTTTTTAGGCTGAGGACATTCCAAATCCTTTTTGCCACTAATGGCTCCTTCCTCCTATTCTCATGGTGGTTTGGCTTCACTTGAGGGATAATTTACATGCAGTATATTGTGCACATTTTAAAGGACTTTTACATATGTATCCACCCATGGGAATCTAGGTGGGATGTTTGTTTATAGCTTCCCTCGTGGGGAGGCTGGCAGATGTCCCTTCTCAATGTCTTCCAAAAGATAAACACTATTATAATTTCTATCAATATGGGTCACTTTGGACTGTTTCTTAACATCGTAAGTGGGGTTATACCGCAAGTGTTCTTTCACATTTGTCTTTCTTTGCTCAAAAAGTATGATTTTGAGATCCACCCATGTTGTGATGTGTCCTGGGAATGGCTTTGTGATACTACTTGGTGTGAATGTACTGGTTTATTTATTCATTGTAGAATGGGAGGACCCTTGGGTTGTATCTGGTTAATGGCTGTTCTAAGCAGTGCTCTTGGGGACATGGCGGTACAGGTATTTCGGTGGTCATGAGAACTCCTATCTGGTTGTGTCCCGGAGAGAAACTATCTCCAGATAGGCATGTGTTTGACCTTTGTAAGTTTATTCTGTCTTGGTCCCTATTGTCACCGGTGCTTCGATACTCCCCCACACTCAGTGTTGCTCATTCCGATAGGGCTGTGGTATACCTTGTTGAGGTCCTGATCCGTACTTCTCTGATGCAACACAATGCTGAATACTTTCTTTAAATGTTTATGGGCCACATGGGTATTTCGGGCATGGGTGTGTGTATGTGTGAATTGCCTGTGTGTGTGGAGTCCTATTTAAGCATTTTGGCCAGTTTTAAAAGAGGGATCGTCTGTCTTTTTCTTACTGATCTGTAGGGGTTCATCTTGTGTTTTGGGCAGGAGTTATTTAAGAACTGTATGTTTTGCAAATATCTTCCCCAGTCTGAGACTTTCCCTTTCACTCTCCTAATGGTATAATTGGATGAACAGATGCTCTTTGTGAAATACAATGTGTCCATCTTTTATTTTATGATAGTGCTTTTTGTGTTCTCCGTAATAAAATTTTTCCTACTTTGGGTCTCTTACAGTGTTTTAAACTGAAGAACCGTGTGGGAGCGGTGTTTAAAGAGGGTCCTTTGTACATCTGAGGGGCACCTGGGTGGCTCAGTGGGGTAAGCCTCTGCCTTTGGCTCAGGTCATGATCTCAGGGTCCCGGGATCAAGCTCCACATTGGGCTCTCTGCTCAGCAGGGAGCCTGCTTCCCCCCACCTCTGCCTGCCTCTTTCTTTGCCTACTTGTGATCTCTGTCAAATAAATAAATAAAATCTTAAAAAAAAAAACCAAGTAGGGATCTTTGTACATTTGAAATGGCCCCTTGGACCAAGATGGTTGACACATGACAATAAAATAGTTCCCTTTATGAGACCCAACCCATCCCTCCAGGCCTTGCTCAGATTCCTGTTCCTTCAGTGTGGCTGCCAACCAGCTTCCCACTCTTACTTTCAGTAAGTGCTCAGCTAAGTTAATCCCATGTGTTGGTAACTTTTTACAAAGACGATAGGCTGAATTGCATTCTTCCACAATTACCACTCAAAAAGGAGTCAGCTCAGACAGACAACACAGAAATTATACTACATGGACAAAGAGTCATTCACCAGGTATATTTGAAGTCTAAGCTCTTTGAGCTATACACGTGCACAAATGATTTGGTTGGTGGAAATCTCCCCCTCCCCCTCCATAGTTAGACTTTTCAAACTGAAAATAGTGCTAAAGAGGTTTGCATAAGGTGCGTCATGGAAATGCTGAGGCAATTCTGACTTTCACAGTGCAGGAGGCTCCCCTGAAACCCTTCAAGGACTCCTTCCGGTTTCTTACAGCTCTCCTGGGAAAAGTTCCTCTTTCCCTCTCCTCAAACCCAACCTAATGAAAGAATTACTTGACCTGAGACACATTCACATGGAAACTTCGCAATAAATGTCACCAAGACTAACCCCTTAGGTCGTCCACTTCACTGTGTTTTTATTTTGTGACTACACAGGATGGTCATTTTAACCTTTGCTAAATTTGGCTGGAAATGACTGATGGTATCTGCTTTAAAACACTTAAAAAATAATTTCCAAATGTACATATATATTTTTTCTCACCCAGATTTCCTTAGAACCTGCGTTTTGAAAACTCTGAGTAGCTTATAAAGTCAAACGACCCCGCAGAAGACTGTGAAGAGGCTCAGGACAAAATGGCTGACGGCTGTGGTTCTCCGCCCGGTCTCAAAAGCTCAGAAAAATATTTCTTCCACTAGAGGGCAGCATTCCTCCACTTTGAAGTCTAATCTTTCATTTGTTGACGAAACACCAAAAACCTCCACAGCAAAGGACAAAGCATTTGCTTACTATACACTCCTCAGATTTTTTTTTTTTTCTTATGGAAACTCAGGGTTTTACAAGCAACGCTGTCCTCAGTTTCACCTGTACTGGGTCCAGTATGATACCGCTATATTCACAGTAGAACGGACTTGAATTTCTGAGCGATCAGTCTGTTTCAAGTTTCTGACGAAACTAACCGTACACCTTAGTCAAAAACCACAACAATCCTTCCATAAGATGGCTGTGTTATTGTTCTCGCGTGTTTTTCTGAGGCTTGGGTAACGAAAGTATTTCCCAACTCCCTTGTAACTGGCATTTGCATCTAAAGTAATTCATTAATGTACAGGGGCGGGTGTGAGGCCTTGTACAAAGAGCAGAAGGTGATGGTTTTATAGGTGTATCTTCGGTAATGCACTTCGGGCTACAGAAATAGAAATATCACATGTGACGAAAACAAATGTTTTTGAGCAACATGGCCATAGCATGAGTAGGATTGGTATATGTTTGTTGATCTACCCTCCCTTCCTGTTTCAAATATTTGGTTCTGGAGATCTGGCTTCACCCAAATTGTCTACGTGGGACACATGCCTCTTCACTTTATTTAAAAACGAGTGTTCTTGAGAGCAAAGATGTTGGCTAGTCATTTATATATTGGCATGAGAAGTTTTGTGCCGTTCCAAAATTCAGCATTATCCACAGTAGAGTGTAATATTATCAGATTATCTGTATTAGTATATGAATGCATTCATAAGCAATGCACATAGTTATGTCTTTAAGCAGCGAATGGCTGAACAGTCACTAAATAAAAAACATCCAGCGTTTAAAAGCATAGCTGAAACATTTGTACAAATATACAAAGAGAAAAAACAATCATTCAGACACCGTGAAACTTTTGTAATAAATAGGTTTGTCTGAAATCGGTCTCTGTCACCCTGGACAAGCCTCCCCCGCGAGTCTGGGAAAGTACTCTACGGAAGTGGTGTTCAAAATCTATGGAGGATTATCTTTGGGGCCAAGCTCAGTGTTGCCTCCAGGAATTTTAACAGAGCTATGAAGGATTGACTCAAAATAGTGGCTATACCCAGACTTGTTGAGCTGGATGATGCTGATAATTTTTCTAGTCTAGATAGGACATGGCTGGATGCTGACAGTCTGAGAGTTATAGTATATCCTCGAATCATGAAAATAAATGCTGGTGATCATGCATGTCCTGGGAATGTCGGGATGCAGAGGACTGAGTGAGACCAGATAGGGATATCTCATGCAGTCAAAGTCAAGTTTACTTATGGTCCTACTTAAGTGGCCAGGAAGAAATAACGCACACACGTCAGGACTGGGACTGAAACAGATCACAAACAACACGGGTGCTATTTGTTACTGATGTCTCTGGCTTGGATCAACATGAGAGAATGAAGATATAGGCGGTGCTGATATTTTAATAAGAAAATACTACCTTTTGTTTTTTCTAGAACCTTCTAAATAATGGATTATTACTCAATGGGTATGATATGATCAGGAAACTATATCACCTTTTCCTAGCCCTTTTGTCCGAGAGGCTTGATTACAAGGAAGGAATCTCAAACAACCAAACACCCAGGGATTGAAAGGCAATTATTTTTTTTTCGACAAACAAACAACAGAGGGGGAAAAAAAAGCATGATAAAGAGGAGACAGATATTATCGTTGAGGCGGAGCTGTGAGCTCAGTTGGACACGGAGGGTGGCAGGCCAGGACGCCGGGTCTGGATGATTTTTGGCTTTGGGGAAGTCTTTGGATCCTCTTCTTCTTCTATGTCACTGTCGCACACGTGCACGACGACACTTGGGGTGGACTCAGTTCCTGCGTGGAGCTCATACTTCTCTCCTGAAAGGCAAGAGAAAGGGGGGTGATAAAGGGGAAGGGAGCTCAAAGCAGATTCTCTGGCAATGTTTGTTCTGGAAGGGAGGACATTTCACAGTGTTTTGGGAAACCCAGATCTTATCCAGGAATGGCACAGGGCATCGCAAAATGGAGTGCGATTGCTCGGTCACTGTATCCCTTGTCCTACCATCTATCAGCCTGACAAGCCTGCACGGGCCACTCACCCTCTTGCAGCCTCAGTCAGCATTCTCTACTGTAAACTTCCACATGGTCATGACTACAGTCCTCAGGATCGTGGTGATGACGGAGTGGTTCTGGCAGCTTGTTCTCCGTTTCTCTTCTGTTTCCCATCATCATCGCCAATTGCTGAGTGACCTGGGGCCAAAAGCTTCACTTCTTTACCTTGTCGACAGGGCAGTCTCTGAAGTCTCCTCCAGCCACACTTTTATAGCAAGAGCTGCCCCAGGATGGGCTAAGGCAGGATCATCACTTGTCTGGGATTTGCGGTGGCCGCTGGGTGACGGGGTTAGAGGACTGTCAAGGTCCCTTCAAGTTCCAAAAGTCTGTTCTTCTTGACTGGCTCATCTTACGGCCAAATGGCTGTTAGCTGTCTGCCTTCCTGCCTTTGTTCCCCTTTAGGAAGTATTTACTAAGCATCCCCACGGTCTGGCCTATTGCCGTGAAAAGGCTACAGGCGCAATAGAAGATCCTTGTGTCTATTGCAAGAGCACAGCCCTGTGGCCAAGTGTGGAAACAGGAAGTATCTAGCATGGCTATATATATGTCAAGGATTGTGGCACCAAATTTTAAGGAGAAGGTAACACTAAAAGGCTTCCTGGTGGAGGTGACAACTGGCTTAGGTCTAAAAGAAAAGTAGACCTCCAGGTAGTCGGGCAGGAGGAGGGAACATTCTCCATCTGCATGTTTTAAAGCTTTTATTTACTTATTTGACAGAGAGAGAGCACAAGCAGGTAGAGCTGCAGGGAGAGGGAGAAGCGGATGCCCCGCTGAGCTGGGAGCCTGATGTGGACTCAATTCCAGGGTCCTGGGATCAAGACCTGAGCCGAAGGCAGGCACTTAACCGGCTGAGCCACGCAGGCGTCCCCATCTGCATGCTATTAACTTCTCAACTTAACTGCTGACATGCTCATCTTAACCTTCTCCTGACATCCCACCTTTCACGAATATGGGAAATCTAAAAGTAGTGTCTCCCGGACATCCTCCTGGTCAGTGGCTTTCCAGATCTCACTAGATCAAGTCCTTGTTTCTTAGGCCAGGACAGAAGACCCTGAACAATCTCTTACCAGTCATGAAAGCCACATCCTTGTACCTACTGATAAAGAACATTTTCAACTTTAATGTTTGTGGACCTGCTCCTGGTCTCCCAGGGAAGCTATCCTTTAACATTTACCAAGGCCAAAATGACCTGGCACAACCTCAAAGCATGGGCTGTATTTCCACCCTGAGCATGCATTGTAAGTCTGCTTTGTTAAAAAGCAAACAAACAAAACCAAAAAGGAACCTTTCAAACATAAACATAAGAAAAACAAAAAACAACTCCCTGATCTCCATAAGATTAAAGTCAGACAGCCTTGCACACACTAAAAGCTAAAGATAAAGTCTGGGACTATCTGGAATGATGTCCTTTGCTGTGATGCTTTTTAACTTTTTGGTTTTTTAAGATTTTATTTATTTATTTGAGAGAGAGAGAGCAAGAGAGAGCGCGTGGGCACGCACAAGCAGGGGTAGCAAAAGAGGCAGAGGGAGAAGCCGACTCCCTGCTGAGCAGAGAGCCAGATGTGGGACTGGATCCCAGGACCCTGAGATCATGACCTGAGCCAAAGGCTTAACTGATCGAGCCATGCAGGCATCCCTAAAAAATTTTTTTTTTTTAATTTTTGTTCTTTAATCCCCTCAGTTTGTGGTACTTGATTTTGTGGCAGGCCTAGCAAACTAATCTGGCTGTGGGCCGCTAAGAGTGTTCTCCTTCTGTTAAAGTCAGAGAAGCATTTGTTGGACCACCTTTGACATCTGGCAAATGCTTTCCTGGGTGAGGGCAAGGGATAGTTCACAAAAACGGAGTGTGTCAGCTCTGCGATTTCACTGCTTATTGACAGTAGCCAAGAGGGACAGAACTAGTCAGAGCCATAGAAATATGGCTCATAAGGACCCTGCAATTTAAAGTCTAGATTTGGTGAGCTTGTAGGTAGAGAGAATCGTGGCAGCAAGTATGAAACCTCTGGCAAACGTGGACCCGTCTGGGTTCAGGAGAGGACAGTGACAGAAGTAGGGGACATGGAGCAGAACCAGGACAGAACTCAGACCCCTGCCTGAGTCCTTCATGCTCCCCTCTGCTTCCCCTCTGGAGAGCAGACTGCGACAGTGCTCATCTCACTGCCCCAGATCCCCTCTGAAGTCCTTTCTAAGGCCTGTGCTCACAGCTCTGGTGGGCCCAGCAGCAGACAGCTCATTCAACTGCCTTCCGTTCTCCTTTAAAGCAGTTGTCATGTTTACCAAAATCTCTCAGGAAAAGCACAGCTTCAGCTATGGCTAAGGAGCAGAATCTACAGGGAAATGAGCTCTTGCACAAAAGGCGCTGGGCCCCGGGATGGGCAGAGACCTGGTGGTGACATTGTTGAGCCTCGCTTCTCAAACTCCTAACCCCTTAGTGGCCCTGCTTGTTGAAATCAGAATTTCCTGGGGGTGCGCCTGTGTGTCTCAGTTGGTGGAAGGTCCTATTCTGGATTTCGGATCAGGTCATGATGTCAGGGTGGTGAGATCGAGCCCCGTGTTGGGTTCCACGCTGGGCAGGGAGCCTGCTTACGATTTTCTTTCTCTCTCTCCCGCTGCCTGGCCTCCCAATCAATCAATCATTAATTCAAGAGAGTGTACTGGTATGAGGACGCAACCCAGAAAATTCTGACTGGGTGACATCACCTTTGGTACCCAGCACTCCTCCCCTGCCCCACTGCGCACTTCCCTGTGCTTCAGCGCAGCCCGTGTTACAGGGGTCCATGTGGCCTGCAGGAGGCTGTGGTCCCCCAGGGCGCTGGCCTGCATCTAACGTGCCTCCCCCCTTCCTCCATTCTGCATTGTCAATTTTTCATGGGAAACAGCCAACGGCGCAGGTCAAGGGCAGGAGGTAGAGACGCTGAGGACTCGGATGGGGAAAGCAGCCAGGGCTCCTCTGCATCAGCGCCAGCAGCACGATTTCATCTGTGGTCTCTTTTCTCATCTGTTTCTGGGACAGCAACAAGCCCCTTGAAGTGCCACAGCAAACGGTGATGAGTTCCTCCTACCCACGGTTTCCAAAATGCTCTTTCCTTCGGGAATGCTTTGCAATGCTGAAGGAGGGACATCCTCCCACAAGAGATGGAGAAAGAGAAGAGTCAACATGGCGAGGTCATTCTTCTTGTCACCTACAGGATTTCTTGGAAGGTCTCCGGGTTTAGAGAGGGAGCACCCCTTGAGGAAACCAGAGTGATTGGGGGAGTCCTGTGCCTGGTCGTCATGCAGGGTGAGGCGGCGTCTCTGGTCCACAGCAGAGAATCTGCCATCATCCATCCAATGAGCAGACAGTGGGGCGGTGGGGGGCTGGTGGCAGGGACCCCACCAGGGGGCTGACCTGACACTTGCCTCTTTCCTCATCTGTCTGCAAGCAGCTAGCTACTACCTTGATACATGTATGTGTGTGTATACACACACACACATATATATGTGCACATATATATTTATGTTTCTATTACAATAAAATATAGATAATGAAGCTAGCCTTTTAGTTAAGCCATTTGTTCGCCCTGCTTTGATAAAGAACACTGCCTTAAAGATACCTCGAGTTGCAATGTGTTCACCAATTCAAGCCCGAGCGCTCTCCTCTCAGGCAGGTGTGTGGGCGTTGGGCGGGGGGGCACTCAGGATGGGGCAGGAAAGCCCAGGGCAGTGCTCCGTGCTGGGCAACCCTCATGTCGTCGAGCCCGTCGAGCTAACAAAGTCAGGCTGTTTGGTAGTACAGATGCTTTACTGCTGTGATCCCATTAACTGTGACATTTCACTGTTCTATTTTTGGAAACTTTCTTACTATCAAAATCCAGCAAAGCTTAACAGCTGCTAAGAGCCCCACAGACTAAAAAGAAATAGCTTTGGTGTGGCTGGATTGAATTTTTCTTTTTTTTTTGGCCTCTCTTTCCCTTTGGGCTTCAGCTAATTCCTCTACCACGAGGGCTGACGTCAATGCTGCCACCCTGCAGGGCGACCAACTGGGCCTGGCAGGGGACAAGAAGCCCCCAGGGCTCTATCCACTCTGGGTGGGCGGGGGCTGCCACGCCACACAGAGCATGGCCAGTGGAGCATTTCTTTGGAAGGACAAGCAGAGGGTCACCCATCACACTCCCAATCCTCACGTCTGTATTCAAACCCTCCTCCACGTCCTGATTCCCGCAAGTCTGGAGGAAGGGGAGGTGTTCACAGGCTGCCTCATGCTCTCAGGAGGGAGAAGGGCACATCCCTGTTCTGAGCAGGGGGCTGGAGGGCAAGGCCACCTGTGTGGGTGACTGCTGGGCTGAGTACCCCCAGAGGTTCCTCATCATGCTGCCACCTTTGGCTTGTGAGGCAGGAGTTGGCCCCTTCTTGAGTTCTCTTGAAATAATCAGTATGATTATGCACAGTGTCTCTAAAAAAATCAACATAATGAGATGAGGTAAGGGCAGGGAGATGTTACAAAGCTATATTTATGAATGTGACAGCAGAGCCGAGATGGTTCAGATTCTTGATCAGAGAACTCTTGAGATGGAAGGCAAGGGAAACCCTTCTGTCACTGGAGTGCCTCCTTGGGCAGGTCCTCATGTGAGCTGCAGCTCCAGGAGATGGAACCTCTGTCCCAGGGGCTTTCAAAAGACTGAAGAGTTGGGGCACCTGGGTGGCTTAGTGGATGGCCTCTGTCTGGAGCATCGTGAGTTTTCAATGTCTGTCTCTATGAGATGCTATGTCCTCAGCCTGAACTCACACCTGCATCTGGCCTTCTATGGACATCTCTATAAATATCTCTCATTCTCCAAACTCACACAGCCAAGTAAAATTAGTTATGTTCCCTGTCCATCTATGTTTCCTTTCTAGCTATCACATTTCTCTGGGAGGTCCCATCTTCTAGGTGCCATCCACAAATTTGGTCATCCTAGAAGCTTCTCTGCCTTTCATCCATGGTAGTCAAACTGTCCCTGATCATTATTCAGTACCACTTTGAAATATTTCTCAATAGACTCCCTCACTACCACCTGCTTTTAATGCCCCCATTCCCTCTCACCCCAGGGAATCTCAACTGGTATTCCTACCACAGGAACTAAGCCTCCCTGTCAGAATAAGCTTCCTAAAACAACATTTGGGGACATCACCTTATCACGTACTAGTGATGTGATGTTGAGAGACACATAACATTCTAGGACTCAGTCTTCCTCATCAGAAAAATGGGAATAACAACCACATGGATGCTACGAAATAAAGAAGTATTTGTCAGATTCTTAAGAAAGCCATCCTGAGATGCACATCATGATTATTTAAGGCGAAGTGGTGGTCAGTGCTACAGTTGCCCAAAATAATTTCCTGTTTTCAATATGATGAACTCATCTAGTCACACCACAGAGCAATTAAAGAGTTAAGCAGGGGAATAATGCCACAGAGCTTCTGCTCAGTCGAGTCGCTGCTGTAAACAGCAAGAAGGGGTGGATGGTGACGTGCCGAGACCTCCAGTTCAAATGAACAGGGGAGTGTCATAAACTCCAACCCTCACGAGGGAATGACCCTCGCTCTCTTCGCTACTGCCCACTCCCCATGCCATTGGTAAGTTCCTCTCCTTCTTCCTCTCTCCCCACCTCTTCCACATTTGTGTTCCCATGAAAAGGGACCAAATCTTAAGTTGATTTTAAACGAGATCTCTTTCTTTTCCTGAATCACTTGTTATAATGCCTAATTATATCACATTTTACATTATATATTAGCTATTTCATCTAGTGATGTTTTATATTCCAAGCTGCTGAAATGGTGGTTTTGGTGATGGCTGCGTTAACGCACAAGTAAATGCTCAATAAATACTTTACTGATTTATGAAAGGCACCAACCTTGGCCGTTTACTTGTTTTACTTGCCCAATGTCCAGTATGTACTCACACGTGAATTTTTCTCCTGATGTTTAACATGTGTAAATTTTGGATTTTCAGCGAGGCTGAAAACCAAGAAAAGGACACGTATTCACCCTGTTGTCAGTGTGCTGGCAGTGTGAGGACACAGGAGGTGTCGTGGAAATGCCATCTGCTTTAAACTTCACCACGACTATTTCCCACACTCTTACTAAATGCCAGACACAGCTCGAAGTACTTCCCGTCAATTGGATATTTAATGATAACAGCTCTGGACTGTGGGTGGCATCCTTTCTAGTTGATGCAAAAGGAAACTGAATCACAGAGGAAGTAAATGGCAGAGGGAGGATTCAAACTCGGGCCCGTCAGGCCTCAAAGAATGTGCTCATAATCACTGTCGGGCGCTGCCCGTCCTGACTCCCACGGGGTCATCTTTGACAAGAGACACTCCCAAAAGGGAGCTGGGTTTAACTTATACTTTTAATACATCCATAAGGCACAAAGCTTATATTCTAGTGAACATTTGTTCTCTAGCTGAAGAGGAACATCTTCTTTTTCTTTCAGCCAATTGGTAGTTATTCGAGGCGTGGTCTCCTTGACAATGATTTATCTCAAAAGATAACACTAATCAATTATGGAAAGAAAAGGGCTATATATTATAAAATGATTTGACTTACATCTATTACCATAGCTTGGGACTCTGGAAGAAAATTTTCTGTGTTTCCTTCTGGCTTTAATTTTATTATCTCTCATACTGAAAGTGAATTCTCAATAGGCAAGTTTGGTTCTTAGCTGATTGTGTTTCACAACAACAGTCATGACATTACTCCTCAGTAACTTTGCCAGTTCTTCATGGAGGACAGTTCCCACTGTGTTCCTTCCCCTCAAATGTGGACAGGCCTTTCCGACTGCCTTGACTAACATGCTGTGGCAGAAGTAACCAGTGTGAATTCTAAGTCGCAAAAACACACGTACTTCTACCTTGCTCTGTCAGGAGGCTCATTCCTAGAACCTTGTGTCCATGTTGTAAGGAAGTGCAAGCAGCCCATGAAGAGCCTCACATGAAGAGGAACCAGAGTCCTTCACCTATAACCTGTCTGAGCTTTCAGCCAGCAGCCACACTGATGTGCCAACCATGTGAGGAAACCATCTCGAAAGTCTTGAGCCATGTTGCAAGGAGCAGAGATGAGCTGTCCCCCTGAGCCCTAAATAGATTTGTGAGAAAACAAAACAAAACAAAACAAAAAACAAAAAACATTGTTGATGTTCCAAGGCCTTCATTTCGGGATAATCTGTTATGTGGCAATTGATAAGTCCCGGGTCACACAAGTTTTCTTTGTTCAGAAGCAAGCTAAGCCACTACAGTTGAATCGAAATGAATTGCTTGTGCTTTATCCTCTTTTTTCTGCTCACCTGCTATATTAGACTGGATACCACACCAGTCTCCATCCTTCCTTCCTTAGGGATGAAGCTCCATGAGCAAACCACTTGGGACCTCTCTCTGTGGCTGCTTTCTTACTCCTCTCCAGCAGAAACAGAGTGACAGCTTAGGGGGAAAGAACTGGAGGTGCTCAGCTCACCGTCTCCACTTTGCTCTTTGGACCATCCCTGCCTGCTCTTGGCCATGTGCTGAGGCCAGTGCAGGAGACCCTGTTCCTGGGGGGCAGTCCATAGGCAGGCATGGGGAGTCCCATTGCTCAGCTCTGGATTTCAGCCTTGGGAAGCGCTGGCTGGTGCTCGGCTCAGCCACATTCTGGGCTTCAGCACGGCCTCAGAAACAGAGCTGGCATGATTCATCTCCTCTGCCCTAGTCTTATCCAACCCTCAGTGAGTTTTGAACCCAGTAGGGAAAAAGAAGGCCTCTGTTATTAATCTTCACTGAATTTTAAGAGTGCATGATGGCTTATCAACGCAAGTGAACAGAACTGTTAAACACAGAACCATGCTGGGCTGTGTGCCACACACTGAACTTGATTTAAATTAAGAGCCCTTTATATTTGAGTAAGATGAGGAAGGGAAATTTCAATATTAAAGTGATTTCTGGCTTCTCACAGTTAGAAGGCACTACAAACCCCTTTCCTCCGTACTTTATTGTGAATGTGCTATTTCCAAGGGGAACGAGGGAGCATCCATCCTCATCTATGGAACAAAACCACAGAATTTCTAGGTGTTAGTTTTACTGAGCATGCTGTCTGTTCATGGATTGCAAACAGGGACTGAGGGAAGAGTGTAAGTAATCTGAAATGTGCTTGAAAGGCATTCACACTTGGATTTCCTTTCCTTTCATGTATTAGGTTTAGGACTTGAATTTGGCAGGGGTGGGGAGGGTGAGCAAGGCTGCCAGCCTCACTCTACCATTCCCATGTCAACAGGAGAGACACAGGTGCCTGGCCTTGAGGGGACTCTCAGAGGACTGGGACAGGGGTGAGGTCAGTGGAGCTGGGAGGGAGCTGGGGGTATGGGGCCATAGGAGAGCTGATGGCAGGAAGCAGTGGTGCAGTGCGGTGACTTACACTTCCTTTCTTCCTCCCAGACCCTGGCTGGTGTCGGAAGTCACCATGTCTTTTAAGCCTCTCTCAGTCTGGAAGGGCTGATGCTGGTTTGCTTTGGGGCCTAATGTGCTCCCCAAGAAAAGGAGGCGTTATGGTGAAAAACATCTGGAAGTTTCCAAAAGCTGTACGACCACCCCACCCCCTTCCATGATTTAACATATTTTTAAGTTATCTACCAGCAAGCTCTATTCCCCTATTAGGGGGATAATAATTCCCCTATTATTTCAAGGGGGAGGAAAGAAAGTGTGTGTGTATGGGGAAGGAGTAGGGGTGGTGGTGGGGATACTTCTCTGGATCACTCCCCTCTCTCACCTCTCTTTCCTCTGCCCCACACTGGCACCTCTGACCCCTTCCTAGGCACTCCTTGCCTCTATGTCTTTCTCGCATTTGAGATCCACCTGATAAATGGCGCAGAACCGTAACTAGTGTGGTTTTCCAACAAGGGTGCTTAGCTCCCAGTGGTGTCTGAAAATGCAATAAGGATTTTTTTAATTTAATTTTCATTTTTTGGTTTTCACAGGGGCTGGGTTGCGTGTGGATACTGGCATTTGGCAGGTGATGCCCAAAGATGCTGAATGGACTGCAGTGTGTAGGACTGCCAGTTCCAAAATATCACAGCTTTTGCCCTGAGAAACCCTGAGCTAAGAGCTCAACATAGGCACATTTACATTTTAACCAAAGACTAAAATATGGCTTAAAAATCAAGTGACCAAAAATAGGTACCACACGGAGCATTCACCATGTCCTGCGTTGGACATAGATTAACACGGTTGTCTCATCTGATACCAGCAACAATCTGATTTTACTGTTGAGGAGGCACAGTGGGATTCAGAGACTGTCTCCAGGCCACACAGCTAATAAAAGGTGATGCCTGGATTCAAACTCACATCCCAAGTTTTAGTCATCACCGTAAAGCAAGAGAAATGTTTCTTCATGTTGGAACCTCACGGACAGCTACGAAAGAGAAGAGGAGAGACCCCAGGGCAGAGGGGCTTAAAGTGGTGACATGTATAGTCACAAGTGCCTATTCAGAAGCTCAGTCTGGGAGTCGAGAAAGAACTAGCTTTCTAAGTAGGAGTGGAAAGCAGATTCTCCATTAAAACCAGTATTCCACGGGCGCGCACCGTCTGCGGGCGCGCGGTGTCTGCGAGCGGGCCCACACGGTCTCCGGCGCAAACGTGGGCTAGGGAGACTGGAGGGATTAAACGCTTTTCTCTGAAGGCGCACTGAAGACTGGGGCCCCTAGCTCTCGGCTCCTCTGAACCGGAGATTGGGAGGCCGCCATTGTCATTCCC
>RCUC01143130.1:0-65550 GCA_003697995.1 Taxidea taxus jeffersonii | reverse complement strand
TTCCTTTCTGGTAATACTTTTAGGGTCTCTCTTTGCTTAGAGGACCCCTTTCAATATTTCCTGTAGAGCTGGTTTGGTGTTTACAAACTCTTTCAGTTTTTGTTTGTCCTGGAAGCTTTTAATCTCTCCTTCTATTTTCAATGATAACCTAGCTGGATAAAGTATTCTTGGCTGCATGTTTTTCTCGTTTAGTGCTCTGAATATATCATGCCAGTTCTTTCTGGCCTGCCAGGTCTCTGTGGATAAGTCTGCTGCCAATCTAATATTTTTACCATTGTACGTTACAGACTTCTTGTCCCGTGCTGCTTTCAGGATTTTCTCTTTGTCGCTAAGACTTGTAAATTTTACTATTAAATGGCGGGGTGTGGGTCGATTCCTATTGATTTTGAGGGGTGTTCTCTGCACCTCCTGGATTTTGATGCTTGTTCCCCTTGCTATATTAGGGAAATTCTCTACAATAATCCTCTCCAGTATACCTTCTGCTCCTATTTCTCTTTCTTCTTCTTCTGGAATCCCAATTATTCTAATGTTGTTTCGTCTTATGGCATCACTTATCTCTCGGATTCTCCCCTCGTGGTCCAGTAGTTGTTTGTCTCTCTTTTGGTCAGCTTCTTTATTCTCTGTCATTTGGTCTTCTATATCACTAATTCTGTCTTCTGCCTCATTTATCCTAGCAGTAAGAGCCTCCATTTTTGATTGCACCTCATTAATAGCTTTTTTTATTTCAACTTGATTAGACTTTATTTCTTTTATTTCTCCAGAAAGGGCTTTTATTTCTCCTGACAGGGTTTCTCTAATATCTTCCATGCCTTTTTCGAGCCCGGCTAGAACCCTGAGAATCGTCATCCTGAATTCCAGATCTGACATATTACCAATGTCTGTATTGATTAGGTCCCTAGCCTTCGGTCCTGTCTCCTGCTCTTTTTTTTGTGGTGAGTTTTTCTGCCTTGTCATTTTGTCCAGATAAGAATCCGCTGTTCTCCTTGTTAAGTGAACTTGGTCTTGGCTGGATTTCTTTGATCTTCTGGGGGAGGGGCCTGTTGTAGTGATTCTCAGGTGTCTTTGCCCCAGGCGGAGTTGCACCGCCCTTACCAGGGGCCGGGCTAAGTAATCCTCTCAGGTTTGCTTTCGGGGGCTTTTGTTCCCTGAACGCTTTCCGTAGAGTTCCGGAGGACGGGGATGACAATGGCGGCCTCCCAATCTCCGGTTCAGAGGAGCCGAGAGCTAGGGGCCCCAGTCTTCAGTGCGCCTTCAGACAAAAGCATTTAATCCCTCCGGTCTCCCCAGCCCACGTTTGCGCCGGAGACCGCGCACGCCCAGAGACCGCGCTCAGAGAAATCGTGCGTAAGCAGTCCCGTCTCACTGGCTTCTGGGAGCGCTCGGAGCTCACCCAGCCTGTGACCAAGCGTCTCTGTCTCTGGCAGAGTCCCACCTGGAGTCTCCGAACCCCGTAGATCCCTGAGCTCTCCTGGGTCGGAGTCTCCCCGGATCTTGTGGGGACCCCTCGCACAGAGCACCGGCCCGTGCCACAGAGCACTGGTCCGCGTCACAGACCACTAGGAAACCTCGGCTCTGTCTCCGTAGCCGGCTTCCCTGCTCTAATACCTGTGAGCTCTGCGACACTCAGACACCCCCGATCCTTCTGTGACCCCGCGGGACCTGAGTCCACGTTGTCCCCGTGTGGTCTTCACCCCAGTTTAGCCTCTGGAGCGATGTCCCTCCTTGGAGCAGACTTTTAAACGTCCTGATTTTGTGCTCCGTTGTTCCGCTGCTTGCCGGGAGCCGGCCCCTCCCCCTGGGGTCTCTCTTCCCGTCGCGTTGGATTCACTTCTCCGCTGGTCCTACCTTTCAGAAAGTGGTCGATTTTCTGTTTCTAGAATTGTTGTTTTTCTTCTCTTCGATCTCCTGTTGGATTTGTAGGTGTTCGGAATGGTTTGATAGGCTATCTAGCTGATCTCCTGCTGCCTGATGTCGTCTCAGCCTGCTACTTCTCCGCCATCTTGACTCCTCTCCCTGGGGATAACTTTAATGAGGGTTGGCTACAGTTATTTAGCTGGGGCTGGAGGATCCAAAATGGCTTTATTAACACACTTGGCCTTTCAGCCAAGGTGGCTGGAATGGCTTCCAGCCAATGAGCTTTTCCCTCTCCACATGGTACATCATCATTTAGCAATTTAACCCAAGACCTTTACATAGTTGTTGGATCCCCAAGGAAGCAAAGGCTGAAGTTACAGACTTCATAATGTCTAGGCTTCAAGACTCACAATGTCACTCCTTCATATTCTTCTGGTCAAAACAAGTCACAGTACAAGTCACTTGGCATGAGGGACTGAAACCCACCCTTGAATAGGAGGAACTATAAAGTATCGTGGCTGTGATTTACAATCTACCACAAACCTACTAGCTTTCATATCCATTCCATTAGAGTTATTTATATTTAAAACACTGATTTGTCTTTCTAGTCCCATCTGCATTTTCTCTTCCAGAATCCTGTCAAAGATTGGCATAGTTTTGAGTACTATCAAGATTTTTTAAATGCCATCTGAAAACTACTAATGGCAAGTTGATACTAGTCTGAAGTAATCCTTTCATGTGATAGATTATGTTTTACATTTCTTTGAATTTTCACTTGAGATTTCAAAGATTTCATTTGTGACAAATTTTTTTTATAAGTAGTATTGTGGTATCAACAGGATTTAAACATAATGTTTTCCTTCTTACTTTCACATTTTTTTAGTTCCAGCTCCTACTGAAAATGTTTTCACCAAAAAGTATATTCAAGCCTTAAGAAATAAAATGTATTTTTAAAAGCTCTTTTAAGCTTTTATCACTTCATTTTTTGACATTTAATTTAGCTGACAATTAATAGAACCTTTGACTTTGGTACCAAATGAAAAATTTCAAATGCAAATTCCAAATCTATATTATTATACCATGCTATTACTTTCTAGACTATTACTTACATTTAACATCCATACTATTTGTACTATAATGTTACTTTATAGCTATTACTTTCATGTAACATCACCCACTATCATCCAAACTTTGATGTATACTATATTACAGGTATGCCTTAGAGCTAATGAAGTTTAGTTAATTGGAAATGTAAGAGAACCTTTTTATTAGTCTTGTTTATCACCTGGCATCACATAAATATGGAAACGTATTGTGAGAGAGACGGTATCATGATACCTATTATGGTATCATAATACCATGATAGGATAAAGTCAAAGCTTGATTCGAGACTGTGGCCTATAAGACAGATGTCCTTGACTTGAAAATGCACATCAGTAATGTGTTTCTTCTGAACTCATTGATTGGTATGACCATTTAAGGTTTGTATATTTTTTCCCATGTGGCCCATTTTCTTTCAGTCTACTTCGAATTACCATGCAAGGAGGTTTGGTGTTCGTGCAGCCATGCCAGGATTTATTGCTAAAAGACTCTGCCCACAACTTGTTATTGTGCCCCCAAACTTTGACAAATACCAAGCTGTGAGTACAGAGGTAAGTCTGATGAAGCACTCTTACTTATAGCCTTTCACTGATTTCCTGTCACCTACAGAGTCAAGTCCAAATGACTTAGTGCATCAGAATTTGGCCTTAATTTATCCCTTTAAGTCTTACCTCCTACCACTTCCCCAGCTCATATATTGAAAACTGAGTTGAGTATACAGAGCACACCCTTCTATTTCCCAGATCTTTGCTCTTGTGCATATTTTTCATCTGTTTAAAAATTTATCTACCTGGAAAACTTTAAATTGCCTTAATAATCTGTATTAACTTTAGCTGTTTTTTTCTTAATATGCAATATACTTTTTCTAGAATTACCTATTTATAATTTATATAATCTACTTATGTCATTAATTTCAATAAAATTTTTTATTCACAATAATAATAATAAATGTTTTTAAACAGTAATGAAATTCCATTATCTTGATTAACTATTTTCCTTGCCTCACAGTCTAGTGAAGATGCTTATGAGCCTTTAATGTTTGAGAGACCAATAATCAAGGAAAAAAGGGAATCATCTTACTTTGAAAAGGATCTCTGAAATATAAAGATTTGATTACTCAGTAAAATTGCCTAAATTGTCATATATGAAAATTGTGATTTTCTCTGTTTTTGAAAGCTGGACTATCATTTAGCTAGTGCTAAAACATAACATCAGTTAAAATTTTAGAATAGTGCATCAAACAGTTTCAGACTACTGTAATAAAATGCACTGTGTTAAAGACTGTTGTCTGAATTGAAACCCTTAAAAAATCTATGGCCTACCCTTACTATCATTTGGTCATTTAGGTCATCTTTAGATTCGCTCTTCTTATTTGTGTTATACCTCATGTACTCTAGAAATGAAACTTCCCCAAACTGGAATGGTATGCCCCCCAAATTTTTGAAAAATTTTGTTTTTCATTCTTTCAAAAATAGTCTGTGGCAGCAAGTGCTTTTTGCCTATCTCTGAAAAGGTGGTAGAGAAGGGAGACCCACATTCCTGTGTGGTTTCTGCTTGTCTCTTTTACCATATTCCTAATGAGAAAGAGATAATATGCTAACCACAAATATTACGGGCTTTCAGTAAGTTTGAAAATCCTTCAGAGACCTTGTAAGAAAGAATTTTTTTGAGTCCTGCTTTAATTCAGTAAAACTTCTGACAATATGATAATGAGAGCTAAATTGTTTTTAGTTCTCTTCTGTCTTGCTACAGAAATTGGAGAAATCTTTCTCTAATTTGAGCAGGATCTAACTAGTTTATTTGCAGATAGCAAGTGGGTTCTTACGTGTGAACGAATTACAGCACAAATTCACTGACTCTAAGTATATTAATATGTATGACTTGGTTTAAAAGTTTAAGGAGACCCATTTTTATTTTTTCCAAAAGAATGGAACAGCTTTAACTGTTGGAACCTAAGTACTTGAGTTTTACTGGAACATGTCTATTTTTGTTCTTCAAGCAGTATCCTCTGAAAGGGAAGTTAGTGAGTACTCCATGTCTCTAGGGAGTACTTCTCATTCAGAATAATCTTCGTTGGCTGCCAACTACAGGCTTTCCAGAGTTTCATTTTCACTAGAAAGATTCCATTTGAGTACATTATAAAATTGGTTTCTTCCAGAAGAACAAAGCTAATTAAGGTACTCTCTGAGTAAAGCTTGGCCAAGTTTTATATCACCATTTTCTAAAATTACCTTTGACTCAGCTGTTCATAATTAAATTAAGCTAAAAAGCTTTATTTTATAAAACTTCAAAAAAGGTTTTTCTCATGATACAGCAGACAGATTTTAAATACTAGATGGAAGGATAACATAATTCAACAAATACGTTTTTCAAATATGTATATATTATTTTGGCAACCATTTCCTCCAATTTCAGTTAATACTTCAGTGGTTAGAAACATTTATAGTTTCATATAATAAAACTATCTTACATAAATGGCATTTCTGGAATCATATGGAAATTCTGATCTTTTTATTTATCTCAAGATGCAGCTCCAGACTTTCCCTGTCATTTAATGTAGTCACAGACTTCCACTGTAGATTTTGTCATCTTTTCCATTCCAAATTTCGATAATTGAGCTTTGTTTTCTGAATGGATACGTGCATTAGTGTATATTTTGAGTAGAGTTTTATATGCATATTTATAATTAATTAAAATAGAACTACTTTCTAGAGCAACATAGTATTTTATGTAAGATTATTTCTTTTTAGGGGCACCTAGGCGGCTCAGTCAATTAAGCATCAAACTCTTGATTTGGCTCAGGTCTTAATCTCAGGGTTTTTGAGTTCAATAACTCACCACTTTGCGCTGCATGCTGGGTGTGGAGACTACTTTTAAAAAAAGGGGACGCCTGGGTGTCTCAGAGTGTTAAGCCTCTGCCTTCGGCTCAGGTAATGATCTCAGGGTCCTGGGATCGAGTCCCGCATTGGGTTCTCTGCTCAGCGGGGAGCCTGCTTCCCCACCCCTTCTCTCTGCCTGCCTCACTGCCTACTTGTGATCTCTCTCTGTGTCAAATAAATAAATAAAATCTTTTAAAAAAAGGATTATTTCTTTTTAAAATAAACAAAAAGGTGAGGGGGAGCAGGATCCTACTGTTCCCATTTCTACTTTTAACCAGTTACTTTAAATTATATTACTTAACCCTTTTTTCTGTGCCTACCAGAATGATGTCTGAGATTTATTTGAGTCATTTATTATATCTAGATAAAGGTGGCTGAATAGAGATTGTATCAGATGAAGCTATTTCATGGTCTTCTGCCTTCATGATCTTTTTTTTTTTTTTTAAGATTTTTATTTATTTACCTGACAGAGATCACAAGAAGGCAGAGAGGCAGGCAGAGAGACAGGAGGAAGCAGGCTCCCCACTGAGCAGAGAGCCCGATGCGGGGCTCCATGCGGGGCTCGATCTCAGGACCCTGGATCATGACCTGAGCTGAAGGCAGAGGCTTAACCCACTGAGCCACCCAGGTGCCCCCATGATCTATTTTAATGCAAACGAGAATCTCAACAAATTTGTGCTAACAATAAATTATTTATTCCCTAAATCCATGAGCTATTGATTGCAGGATTTTTATTGTGGTTGCAAAGTAAGAATGTCAGTGTTTCTTATCAGCTGTTATATTATGGGTTTTGCTATGACAGCAAAATTTAAATCATTTTGTTCCTTTTGAAGGTTAAAGAAATACTTGCTGATTATGATCCTAATTTTATGGCTATGAGTCTTGATGAAGCCTACTTGAATATAACAAAGCACTTACAGGAAAGACAAAATTGGCCCGAGGACAAAAGGAAGTATTTCATCAAAACAGGGAACTCTCTAGAAAATGGTAAGCAATTTATTAGTATGATCAAACTAAAAAACAAACAAAAAGCCCTTTGAATTAACCCAGTTAACTTATTAGCATGCATAGGTGATAGAACTAGGTATCCCTTTATAACAAAAAAGTATTAAAAATGAAAAATCAGGGACTGAAAGTATACTAGTGGAATTTCTAAGTTAAATTTGTAACTTTTAATTCAAAGAGATTGGCTTAAATTACTTTTAAACCAAATGAAATTGTTAAACCTCTAGAGTTTAAGAATCTGCAGAGCCAGGACACCTGGGTGGCTCAGTTGGTTGAGCGGCTGCCTTCGGCTCAGGTCATGATCCCAGCGCCCTGGGATCGAGTCCCACATTGGGCTCCTTGCTCGGCGGGGAGCCTGCTTCTCCCTCTGCCTCTGCCTGTGCTCACTCCCGCTCTCTCTCTCTCTCTGACAAAAATAAATAAATAAAATCTTAAAAAAAAAAAAAAGGGTTCTGCAGAGCCACTGAGTAAAGTAATTTCATAGCGTTCTTTTCTGAAGATCTAAGGAAGGGTTGGATTGTGTTGAATCTGAGGAGGTTATCTATTTAAGGTAGACTTTTGTTGCAGTTGTTAAAAGAAATTAGATTTTTTTTTAAGATTTTTTATTTTTATTTATTTGTTAGAGAGAGAGAGTGAGCACAGGCAGACAGAGTGGCAGGCAGAGGCAGAGGGAGAAGCAGGCTCCCTGCCAAGCAAGGAGCCCGATGTGGGACTCGATCCCAGAACGCTGGGATCATGACCTGAGCCGAAGGCAGCTGCCCAACCAACTGAGCCACCCAGGCGTTCCAAGAAATTAGATTTTTAAAAAAGCCTCAAACATATCAAAACATTGTGTGGTTTCCCCCCCCTCATTTTCAGAATGATCAATGATCTGGTTATACAGTGATTATGACTATTTTCAACCTTGCCAAAATTAATGACTCCCAACTCTTTTCTTTGCCTTAGACCTTATTGTGATTCTTTTGTACATGCTGATAAAGAAGTTTCATGACCCCAAGGTTTTTTTTTCTGAATGATCCCTTTGTTACTTATCCAAAATAATGTCAAAGAACCATGTAGTTATTTACACATAATGCTTTCAACCCTCTGTCAGAGGTATGATTACTTCAAATATCTTAGCTGTCGTGGACCCTTGAACAAAGTTCATCTGGGTGAAAAGGTAGAAACAGAGGGTTTGCTCATAGCCCACAGCTGTATTTCGTGCACAACTCATTGCCTTTTTCAGGTGGGGACAGCCAGTGGTAAGGAAATCTGTCTGTAACTTTCCCTGAAGCAAAAATGGTGGATCTTCGATGGCATAACATTCTAACACTCATTGTTTGGGTCTCACATCTTTGGAGCAAGTTTAGTGCAGACATCAAATCACAACTCCACTACCTTATTTAGAACTCTAAGGCACAGGTCTCTCTCTCTCTCTCTCTTTTTAAGATTTTTATTTATTTATTTGACAGACAGAGATCACAAGTAGGCAGAGAGGCCGGCGGAAAGAGATAGGAAGGGAAGCAGGCTTCCTGAGGAGCAGAGAGCCCGACGCGGGGCTTGATCCCAGGACCCTGGGATCATGACCTGAACCGAAGGCATAGGCTTTAACCCACAGAGCCACTCAGGCGCCTCAGGTTTCTCTCTTTAATAGAAACATTAAACAATAAACAGGCATAATTCCTGGACACAGAGGCTTAGAGCAAAAGATCTTCTGTATTATATTTTTATTGTTTGGGGAAAGAGGCACACAAAGTCTAATGTCAGTTTGCTTTACATCTCAGTTTATTTCCTTCCTTTTCACAAGAGAAGGTGGGGGAACTGTTATATTGTTATATCAGAGCATTTCCCTGAGACCTCCTATAACAATTATGCTCACAAAATGTTAAAAAAAAATTACACTGGGACTAAGGTAAATGTTTTTATTCTCTACTAATGTTCTTTTCGTTTATTATGCTATGCGCAAACTCACTTAGAGGATGTGAACTCTTAATTACTTATGTACTTTACTCTTCCTGTATTTTGTATTTTTAAGCAATTTAAGTAGTTTTAACTTTTTTTTTCTCATATGTAAATCCCTGTGGGTGGGACTTTTCAGCATATCTGATTTCACAAATGCCATGGGAAGCTGCCCACAGTGAGTTGATGCCACAGAAGGGAATTGATGTAACTTCCTCTAAAGTCCAAGACATTTTCCTGCTGTTTGCCCCTTTTCTGAAAGGTGCCATCTTTGGAAGAGTATTGCTAACTATTTTGTCTATAAGCAAATAAAATAATTGTTATTGTTTTATGTTTATTCTGCCATATAAATCTGGATGGTGAGCAGGAGGCAGTGTAAGACACTGAAATACCCTATCCTTGTAGCACTCGCCATCCATATATCCCATATAAAGATGGGATGCTTTAATCCTAGTGTTTCAGATGATAAAAAACCTCAGTTTTGTACTCTGATCACCTCAGTTATGGGGATTATAAGTATTTTTTTTTTCAGAAAGCAAGTAAGAAATTACTTTAGCATTAGTTGTATAGCCAGGCCAAACAGAAAAGTAGACAGATTGATTAATAGGTAACTGGGCCATTCAGCAGCTGCTCTAATAAGGACGGAACCTGGACTGCATGCTTTTCTTTCTACTCCAGCATTCCATCAGTGACCCACCTAAGGGTACCGTGATGGACTCATGAGGTACAAAACACAGGATAACTCTGCAGAAGGGGATTATGAATGTGACGGCACCTTACTAGTTGTGTGGTTTTTGTACAGCTCTCTTTACCTTGACTTTTATCCATCCAGATGGGGAAAAGGGGGCCAGGCAAATACCATTTCATCTGTGCCGCCACCATAATGCTTTCCAAAATGCTCTGCATTTTATTTTTTCTTTAAAGATTTTACTTGTTTGACAGAGAGAGAGAGCACAAGCAGGGGGAGCAGCAGGCAGAAGGAGAGGGAGAGGCAGGGTCCCTGTGCCACAGAGAGCCCAAAGTGGGGCTGGATGCCAGGACCCTGGGATCATGACCTGAGGTGAAGGCAGATACTTAACCTACTGAGCCACCCATGTGCCCCAGTGCTCTGCCTTTTAAAACCAGAATATGAAAAGTAAAAGTAACTGAAGTACCTAAATAATAGCTAATATTAAGTTTGAAAATAAGGCTTATTTTGTATATGGCCTGGGAATTCAGATTTGGAAAACATTTATCTATAACTGAATTCATATTGTGTGCTTTATAATTTGAAATCAATCTGATGTTTGTCATATTATTTGTATTATCTTTAGAAAACCCTCCTTAAAAGGAGGATTCATTTCTAAGATAATATGCATTTATGTGTGTCTTGAAACTAGAAATTTAATTTTTGGCTCTGCATTTACCTCAATTTGGAAAACATTTATATGTAATAAAATTATGAAATGAGATCAGAAAGCTCTGTTGTTAATCTTAATTTTTATAAATACATTTAAATTGCATTTCTCTTCCATTAAGCCCAGAAAGTAATCGTTAATGGATTTGTTCATGAGGACATTTTTAGTATTGGTATAGATTTAAATATATTTTACAGTCCAGTTGTGAAAAGTGCAAATAAAATGAGGTAAAAACCAGATTAGTATTTTTACTTTACTTTTTAGTAGTAATATTAGGTTGTAGCCTACTGATATTGTTATAGTTAATCTGATTAGACCTTAAGAATTTGTATATTTAAAGAACTGTAACTGGGGCGCCTGGGTGGCTCAGAGGGTTAAGCCTCTGCCTTTGGCTCAGGTCATGGTCTCAGGGTCCTGGGATCGAGCCCCGCATGGGGCTCTCTGCTTAGTGGATAGCCTGCTTCCCCCCCTCTCTCTATGTCTGCTTCTCTGCTTACTTGTGATCTCTCTCTGTGTATCAAATAAATAAATAAAATCTTTAAAAAAAAAAAAAGAAGTGTAACTTACAGAAATAATTACTATTTATTTAAATGTGCCCTCAGTAAAAGTGATATTTTATACGTAAGCAAGTCAAAATCAAAATAAGCATTTTTAAAAGAAGATAGTGAGAGTATTTTAACATCTGAAAAGTTTCTTTCATGAATGAAGAAAATTTAAAGTTCTTTCCCCTCTAAAAACAAAACTTACTTCTCAGGCATAATTATTCTTTATTGCTTAATGCCTTTTTCCTCATTCCTAAATTCTAATTTAATGGGTAAAGGAAAAAAAAAAAAGCTTCCTTCCTTCCTTCCTTCCTTTTTTTTAATAAAAAAGTAATGTGACCCTAGGCCCATTTCTAGGTTTCAGTTAATTTAGGTAAGATACACAAATTCATAATTTTTACATAGGATATTTCCTCTTCAAATGTATACTATGGAAACAGATAATATTCCTTTTAAGAAAAACTCAGAATCAGTATTTTCTTTGTTAAACAAGGAAATATAAATAACATTTCTGATCTTGGTCCTTAGAAACAAAACTAAACTAGATTTCTTTTGTCTTTAGAAAGAATGTGGGGAAACCTCATTGATGAAATATATACTTCTTTAAATGATGATAATTACTGTTTCTGTTTATAATTTAGAGAAACCAGGAAAAGAAGCTAATAAACTGAGTGAGCATGAATGTTCTATCTCTCCACTACTTTTCGATGATAGTCCTCCTGATTTGCAGCCCCAAGGAAATCCTTTACAAGTGAACTCTGAAGAACAGAATAATCCTCAACTACTCCAAAATTCCATTGTTTTTGGAACATCAGCTGAGGAAGTGGTAAAGGAAATTCGTTTCAGAATTCAGCAAAAAACAACACTGACAGCCAGTGCAGGTACTTAAAACTGATTTGGTGGCTACCATATTTACAATTTTTTAAAAAATATTTTATTTATTTATTTGACAGACAGAGATCACAAGTAGGCAGAGAGAGAGGCAGGCAGAGAGAGAGGAGGAAGCAGGCTCCCTGCTGAGCAGAGAGCCAGATGGGACCCTGGGATCATGACCTGAGCTGAAGGCAGAGGCTTTAACCCACTGAGCCACCCAGGCGCCCCCCATATTTACAATTTTAAGACTGGCTAATTCAGTGTAGTATTAGTTCTTCCTCACTATGAAGCTTATAGGAATATTTTCTTATCCTTTTGATTCAACTTCTAATGACTTTACCTATTCAGAATTCTATGAAGCTACAGGTAAATTGGAATTAAGCAGAAAAGCCTATGAGCCCAAAGAAAATAACTATCATAAATCTCATGTATTATCCTTTTTAAAGCACACAATACATTTTAATTGGCTTAGTACATAATACTTTATTAGTTTTCCCTTTGAAGCTTTTCAGCCCTGTCCAGGATTATAAGAGAGACCCTGCAGAAGCCCTGACTAGCAACAGATCAATCTAGGACTAGCTGGTGAAGGAAAAAAAGAGCTTTACAAATGTCAGTAACCCATGAAGTATCACTCTGTCTTAGCATAGAAACTGATATGCATCATGAGGACTCTAAATTATCATTAAGATTAGGTTAATCTTTTTTTCTTTGCCAAAGTGTGAGAATAAGTAACAAATTTTAGTAGGATGTGTATAAAAATTGAAATGAATCATTTAATGATCATATTTGGATATACCTATTTCAAGTGATCTTAATCATTGAGTCTCTTAGAAATTTTCAAAACAGCTTTCTGAAAAGTATTAATTTGCTTTAATAAAAACATAATAAAAACAGTGCATATATTTTATTATCATTGTTTTAAATATAATGTAACCCGGAATCTTTGATTTTTTTTTTTTCTTTATGTGGGTAATCTATACAAAAGACCTTTCAAAGAGTGAACATTCACCCTAAATTATATTCTGGATCCTTTCTTTCTTTTTTTTTTTTATTAAAGGTTTTATTTACTTATTTGACAGAGAGAGATCACAAGTAGGCAGAGAGGCAGGTGGAGAGAGAGGGGAAAGTAGGCACCCCTCTGAGCAGAGAGCCCGATGCGGGGCTCGAAGCGGGGCTTGAAGCGGGGCTCGATGCGGGGCTCGATGCGGGGCTCGATGCGGGGTTCGATGAGGGGCTCGATCCCAGAACCCTGGGATCATGACCCGAGCCGAAGGCAGAGGCTTTAACCCGCTGAGCCCCTTCTGGATCTTTTCTATAAATCAACCCTGTATTACAACTATAGGTGGTCTGTAAACTAATAATATCACTTAAATAAACACTGAAATTACTCTTAGACTTTAAAACTCCATGGAGATTTAAATATTCCTCATTTCTGCTGCCACAATGACTAATACAATTCCTTTTCCTAAAACCATATCGAGCCCTGGGGAGATAGGTAGTTATTGGATGTTATTTTTAAAGTACTATTCGTCATCATTTCGGACTTTCTACATTCACTATTTCTGTATTGTCATATTTCAAAATGATTCATGTCACCTTCTTTGAGTCATCATAGTGTTCTTCTTTTAAGGAATTGCCCCAAATACAATGTTAGCAAAAGTATGCAGTGATAAGAATAAACCAAATGGACAATACCAAATTCTCTCCAGCAGACAAGCTGTGATGGACTTTATCAAGGACTTACCTATTAGAAAGGTGAGATTTTATATAATTCCTATTTTATTTATATAAAATATAATTTTATTTATATATAAATATAAACCATATTTATAAACATAAATATGTATATTCTGAAGAGAAACTACTTAGAATGGTAGTCATCATTCTTTGCTGAAAAGTTTTAGAACCGTTGGTAACAAGCAAGAAGTATAATGGATGATTGAATTTGGATTTGAAGAAATCTTTCTATGAAACCCTTAAATTGAGGTTTAGGAAGTTTGTTTGCCAAAAAGTTTTAAGAAAGTAGTAGATGAAAGACTTTTAAGTGTACCTCTGCCAAGAAGAACAGAAATAAGAAGAATACTTGTAAGGGTCCTTCAGCTGTAACCTAATATACTCTCTTGATTCTAAAGTCTAAATTGCCATCAGATTAATAGGTATGAGATTTAAAAGAGATTTGGAAATGTAATTGTTTTTGACCCCCTCCCCCAAAAAACCCAAAATACATTACTGTCTTTAAAATGGTAAAATGATCCCTCAGGGGTTTTTTATAAAAAGGGTGTATTTTATTATTTTTTACAGCTTGTAGATTTTTCTGCATATAGGCTTTTTAAAAAAACAATAATAGATGTTCTGGGGCCTGATTTTCTCACATCACATACAGGAGTGAATCTAAAGACACATTTTTCAATGGCCAGAAGAAAGGCCATATCAGAGGATATAATGTATGATCACTGAATAGTTTAGAGTATGTAAGATGTAGCTATAAAGCAGTGTTTTCCATTGTGTTTTTCAAGATATGAATAACTATGCCATTAAAAAAGGTCCTGGGGTCAAAGAACTTTGGAACATACCAGCCTTAGTGGGTAACAACAGATAATGTTGTATTAAAGATTCATAAGATTTGCAGTAAAAAGTTTATTTTAGATTTGCTTATTCCACCATTTTCCAAGTTTCTATGACCGTAGAACTCTTTTTTTAATGCTTTAAAAAAAAATATTTTATTTATTTATTTGAGAAAGAAAGAGAGCATGAGTGAGGGAGGGCAGAAGGAGAGGGAGAAGCAGGCTCCCTGCTGGCTGGGAGCCTGATGTAGGACTCCAGCCCAGGACTCTGAGATCATGACCTGTGCTGAAAGCAGATGCTTAACCGACGAAGCCACCTAGGTGCCTCTTTAATGCTTTTTAAAATTTTATGTAATTTTAAATTTTAAATTTCCATGCAACACTAGTTTAGGATATGTGCCGAGAAATAAAGTAGTTTTCTTGCATGACTTGTGAGGATGGTCACATTATTCATACCTTTTATTGGTTATAAAAGGTATAATGAGATTAAATATCTTTTCCTGCCTTAATGTAAAACTATATTAATGATAAATATTGACTCTTTTCTAGGTTTCTGGAATAGGAAAAGTTACAGAGAAAATGTTAAAGGCACTTGGAATTATTACTTGTACAGAACTCTACGAACAGAGGGCATTGCTTTCTCTTCTTTTCTCTGAAACATCTTGGCATCATTTCCTTCATATTTCCCTGGGTCTAGGTTCAACACACCTGGCAAGGTACCTATATGTGTAGTCACTCTGTTTTTTTCTTATCATTTGCTGAAATAATAATTTTAAGCATTGATACGGAGGCTATAGGATAACGTGTTTTTTTCTTTATTTGTTTTTAAATATTTATTTATTTATTCCAGAAAGAGAGAGAGAGCAGGAGGGACAGAAGGAGAGGGAGAGAGAGAATCTCAAGCAGACTCCACAGAGTATAGAGCCTAATGCAGGACTTGCTCCCAGGACTCTGAGATCATGATCTGAGCTGAAACCAAAATCAGATACTCAGCTGACAGTGCCACCTAGATGACCCTATAGGATAACATGCTTTAAAATTTTTTTAGTCTCCTTCATTCTGGAATATAATTTTTGAATTAGAGTCAAAAGATTGCAGGTGGGAGGAAAGGAAAAGAAGAATAAAGAATCACTCTTTGGCTGTTGGCTACAGCAATGGTTAGATAGATAAGAAGAATGATGAGTACTTTCTTTTCTGTACCTGCCTTGTTTTTGTTCAGAACCTAAGACTAATGGTCTGATTGTTGAGGAAAGAAAGGTGATTCATATTCCAGAATTTACCTCATAAGCGAGGAAATTTAATGATTCTTTGAGAGTCTTCATGACCTAACAAGTTCATTTCTTTTCTTTTATAAATAAAACAAGTTTTATTTCTTTTCTTTTTCTAGACTTGTAAATGATTGACTGATTCATTCAGTACTGAGTACTTACTTCATTAGTTACTGTTCTAGGTACTGGGAAGAACAGTAGAAAATAAGACAAAATCTTGTCTTCATGGACTTTGCAGAATAGTGTGGCAAACACGAAGTAACCAAATAAACAAATGAAGAAAGTAAGGCAGAGTTAGGGACTAGAAAATAACTTGGGGAGTAAGAGTGGGTGTTGGCAACCATTATCCAGATGCAGGGACCTGAAGGGGTCAGCCATGTAAAGATGTAGAAGAGAAAACAGCAAGAGAGGTCCTGTGATTCTTCCTTGCCACTCTTTCATTTCAGCCTTAAAAAGAAATATCCTAGAGCTAGAAGGGTATACTGTGGGAGTGGGTGAAAAGAAAGGAATTTTTTAAAAAGATTTTATTTATTCATTTGACAGAGAGAGATAGAGCACAAGTAGGCAGAGAGGCGGCAGAAAGAGAGGAGGAAGCAGGCTTCCCACTGAGCAGAGAGCCCGACGAGGGGCTCCATCCCAGGACCCTGAGATCATGACCTGAGCCGAAGGCAGAGGCTTAACCCACTGAGCCACCCAGGTGCCCCAAGAAAGGAATTTTTAAGAAGAATGGGAATTAATATGGGGCACTATTTTTATAATTTTATCATCATCCTGTCAGTCTGCCCCCAAAATAATTCCTTCATATGCTTAAACTAAAGGAAAGCAGGAAGATTACAGAGGAGGCAAATGACATAGTTAAAATAACTAAATGTGTTAAATCTTACAGAGATTGCAGGTACTGCTTTTTTCATCTGTCCATGCTCCATGCTTTTGTTTGTTTGTTTTTTATTTTTTTTTTTAAGATTTTTATTTATTTATTTGACAGAGATTACAAGTAGACAGAGAGGCAGGCAGAGAGAGGAAGGGAAGCAGGCTCCCTGCTGAGCAGAGAGCCCGATGTGGGGCTCGATCCCAGGACCCTGGGATCATGACCTGAGCCTAAGGCAGAGGCTTAACCCACTGAGCCACCCAGGCGCCCCGTTTGTTTGTTTTTTAAAGATTTTATTTGACAGAGAGAGCGTGCACAAAAGAGCACAAGCAGAGGAGTAACAGAGGGAGAGGGAGATGTAGGCTCCCCGCTGAGCAGGCAGTCCCATGTGGGACTCTCTCCCAGGACCTGACCTAAAGGCAGATGCTTAACAAACTGAGCCACCCAGGCACCCTCATGTTCCTCATTTTTAAGCCCATAGTTAGCTGACTTTGATCTTGAGTGAATGTAATGACAAGATCAGAGAAGGAAATCACACTACTATAAATAATCTAGTATTTGGAGGTAATGGGAAATAAAACTTTTTTCTTTAATCCAAGGATTATCCTCTTTTTTATTTACATAGTGGTTGAAAACAATATAGTTCTTGATATGACATAACATATATTAATCTGTGGTATTCAAAGATGCCAGTAATCCTTTGAAGTGAAATTCATAGGTAATTTATAATAATGTAAAGTAGCCAACCTCCTTTCCCTTCTATGTACATTCTCTATTCCGTTCTTCTGCTTTATTTTTTAGTCCTTAATTCTTCTTACCTTCTGACATACTCCAGATTTACTTCTATATTTCTTTATTTGTCTCCTTCCAGTAAGATATAAGTTTCTTAAGGATAAGAACTTGGTCTGTTTTGGTCATAACTGTATACCCAGTGCCTAGAACAGTACTTTACTCCTAATAGGTTCATTGAATATGTGGCAAATGAGTAATCTACATGTCATTTCAGCTTTTTAGTTTCATCTACTTCTATCAGAACAGCTAGAATTCAACCAAACTAGATGATTCAGATTCCAAATCACCATCCTATTGCTGTGTCCAAATTCTAACTAAGGTTCTATAAAGTGGTATAAATGAATAATAAATAGCTATAGGAGAGCACAGTTAATACACTAGGCCAAAAACTAGGTAATTGATATTTAATCGAATCATATAACGGCAAGGCATTACACTACTAACTCTACTGGTTTTTATAAGCCAGGGTTTTTATATTCACACTTTTAGTAGAACCAGTTTGTAGTATCAACCTATTTTAAAATGTTTCTCTTTGATAGATATAGACTTGATCCATTATACATATAATGATATTAGCATCTGTATTTTTTTGTTGATAGTTTTATTTTGAGATTTTAAAAACTCACTGTTCTTCATGATGTATGAATTTTAACCAAAAACATTTAAAAAAATCTTTAAATGGTAATTGATATGTTAATTCCTATTGATTGACTAAAAATAACTGAGTCGTCTCTGAAAAAGGAAAGAAAACCTTTTTTTTTTTTTTTCATTTCAAGGGATGGAGAAAGGAAAAGCATGAGCGTTGAAAGGTAATGTTTTGTTCATAACTCATAATTCATGTTATTTTTAACTTTTAATTTTTAGCAAAATATCACTGAAATAGAAAAATCTGTCTGCAAACCAAATAACATTTTTCAGTAGTTGATGTGACTAAATCAAATATTCCAGTATAATATTTTATTATCTTTGCTTGCTATGCTCTCCATGGGAAAAAATTTAACTATAGTTATTTATTTCTAATGTTGGTTTCCTTCTATTAAATGAAAACCAATCATCTTAGGATTCTAAATCTTAATTTCTAGCCTTGTTTGTGAAAAAATTTACTGAGTAGTTATTTGGGAAATTTAAGAAGGGACCTTGGAAATTCTTCTTGAAACTTTTCAAATGTTGATGAATGCACATAGGAGTCAAATAGTAAGCTATTGAGCTTAGAGAGGACATAGTCCAGTGGTTTACCATCTTGTTTGGAAGACAAATGAAATCTTGATGAGATTTTATTATTTTCAGAAATATATACCAGTAGATCTAATTAGTTAACAAAGAAGGAGGTACAAATGCCTCTTGAAACATTGCAGATATTCCCAGTCTTTTTTATAATTTAAAAAATACAGATGAAGTTTCTCAAGATAGCCTTTTCCACTAATGGGTTGGCAGAGATGCTCTATTGGACAGACTATGGGAGTGAAATAGCTAAAAACTTGGAGGAAGTATACTAGTTTTTTACTGGTGCTGTAACATATTACCACAGATTTAGTGGCTTAGGACAACATACATTTATTCTCTTACAGTTCTGAATCAGGAGTCCTAAAATTAAAGTCTTGGCAGAGTTGTAAGCCTTCTAAAGTCTCCAAGGACACATCCATTTTCTTACCAAAAGCTTTTAGAGGCTGTTTATATTCTTTGACTGATGGCCCCATGCTCCATTTCAAGCCTAGCATCTTGTCTTTCTCTGACTCTCACCCTCCTATCTTCTTAGAAGGACCCTTGGGATTATATTGGACCCACCTGGACAATTCAGGCTAATCTCTCCATCTTAACTTAATCATATCTGCAAAATCACTTATATCATGTAATGTGCTGGGTTCCAAATAGTAGGATTTGGACATCTTTGGGGGCCATTATTTTGCCCACCACAAGGGGCAAGCATTTTGGCAATGTCTGTTAAACGCACAGACACACATGCGCTTTGATCCCACAGCTCTTTTTCTATGAATTCATTTCACACATGTAATCACATGTCATTTTACAAGTATATAAGGCCACTTGTTATTTTTTTCACGATAACAAAAGATAGAAAGTATTTAAGTAAATATCCAAAAATAGAGAATTGGTTAAGTGACCTTACATCTTTAAATTAGAATATTAGGCTGCTGTATAAAGGAACTGTATAAGGAACTGTATAAAGTTCTGTATAAAAACTGTATAAAGTGCTGTATAAAGGCTGCTGTATAAGGAACTCTCACCAGGATGAATTGAGTAAAGATTCTAAACAATGTGTCTAATATTCTCCAGTTTATGTAAAAAAAAATACAGGGGAAATATTTGCTTATTTGCTTATACAAAGAATATTCTGGAGATATTTAAATGAATAAGAAGCTGAAAACATTGGTTGGAAGAGAACTGGGTAGCTGGGGTTAGAGTTAGAAGGGGGACTCTTCACTGAATAGTCCTATGCTCAGGATTTTTTATGCTAAAGAGAGATTATCTTCCTCTTTTTTTTTTTTTTTAAAGATTTTTTTTAATTTATTTGATAGGGAGAGACACAGTGAGAGGGAACACAGGCAGGAGGAGTGGGAAAGTCAGAAGCAGGCTTCCTGCCAAGCAGGGAGCCCGATGCGGGGCTCCATCCCAGGACCCTGGGATCATGACCTGAGCCGAAGGCAGACGCTTAACGACTGAGCCACCCAGGCACCCCTCATCTTCCTCTTTTATGTTAATATGACCTCTTGCCTTTTTTTCAATACTCTTGTGTAAACGAATTCAAATTTCTACATTTATCTTACCAGCCCTCCATTTCCAGTTGTCTACTAGACGACTCTTTGTAGGTGCCATGAACCATCCCCTTACTTACTTGAAGATACTTCTATTCCAAAAAATACATGTACAATAATTAGAATAATATTCTCATATATACTTTCTTAAGCTAACCCTCTGTCACAGTCTATATACACATATACCATAATGTATTATAAGTTCTGAGGGCATTATCATTATCCATTGGTGACTTTAATCAGCTTTTTTAAAATTTCCAGTATAGTTAAGGTACAGTGTTATATTAGTTTCAGGTATACAAATAGTGATTCTGCAGTTCCATATATTAGTCAGTGCTCTTCAAGATAAGTGTACTCTCAATCTCCACCACCTATTCACCTGTTCCCCTACCTACCTCTCCTCTGGTAACCATCTGTTTGTTCTCTGTAGTTAAGAGTCTGTTTTTGTTGTTTTCTCTTTTCTTTTCCTTTGTTTTGTTTCTTAAATTCCACGTATGAGTGAAATCATGGTATTTGGCTTTTTCTGACTGACTTATTTTGCTTAGCATTATACTCTCTAGATCCCTCCATGTCTTTGCAAATGGCAAGATTTCTTTCTTTTTTTATGGCCAAATAATATTATGTATATATATATATATACATATATATATATATATTTATATACTACATCTTCTTTATCCATTCCTCAGTAGATGGACACTTGGGCTGCTTCCATAATTTGGCTATTGCAAATAATGCTGCAGTAAACATTAGGGTGCATATGTCCCTTCAAATTGGTGTTTTCAAATTCTTTGGGTAAGTACCCAGTAGTGTGATTACTGGATCATAGGATAGTTCTGTTTTTAATTTTTTGAGGAACCTCCATACTGTTTTCCAGAGTGGCTGCACCAGTTTGCATCCCCACAAACAGCACAGGAGGGTTCCTTTTTCTCCACATCCTTGCCAACACTTGTTTCTTGAATCTTTGATTTTAGCCATTCTGACAGGTATGAGGTGATATCTCGTTATGGTTTTGATTTGCATTTCCCTGATGAGTGATGTTAAGCATCTTTTCATGTGTCTGTTGGCCGTCTGTAAGTCTTTTTTGGAGAAATGTCTGTCCATGTCTTCTGCCTATTTTTAAATTGGATTATTTTGTGTGTGTGTTGAGTTGTCTCATTTTTTATATATTTTGGTCTCTAACCCTTTACCAGACATATTATTTGCAAATATCTTCTCTTATTCCATAGGGTGTCTTTTGGTTTTGTTGGTTGATTCCTTTGCTGAGCAAAGGCTTTTTATTTTGATGTAGTCCCAATAGTTTATTTTTTGCTTTTGTTTCCATTGCCTTGGGAGACATATCTAGAAAGATGTTGTTATGAGTGATGTCAGAGAAATTACTGTCTGTTCTCTCTTCTAGGATTTTTATGTTTTCAGGTCTCACATTAGGTCCTTAATCCATTTGGAGTTTCTTTTTGTGTATGGTGTAACAATATGTTCTTTTCCATGTAGCTGTCCAATTTTCCCAATACTGTTTGTTGAAGAATATATTTTTCCCATTGCATCTTCTTGCTTCCTTTGTTGAAGATAAATTGGCCATATAATTGTGGGTATATTTCTGGCTTTCTATTCTGTTGCATTGATCTGTGTGCTTATTTTTGTGCTACTACCATACTGTTTTGATTACTATAGCTTTGTTGTATAACTTGAAGTCTGCAATTGTGATACCTCTAGCTTTGCTTTGCTTTTTGAAGATTACTGTGGCTATTTTGAACCTTTTGTGGTTCCATACAAATTTTAGGTTTGTTTTTTCTAGTTTTGCGAAAAATGTTCTTGGTATTTTTTTTAGATTTTATTTAAATTCAAATTATTTAACATATAGCATATTAGTTTCATGGGTAGTATTTAATGATTCATCAGTTGCCTATTACACCCAGTGTACATACATCAGTGTCCCCCTTAATGTCCATCACCCAATTACCCTCCCCAACCCCAGAAAACCTGTTTGTTCCTTATAGTTAAGAGTGCTGTTGGTATTTTGATAGAGATTGCATTTAATCTGTAGATCGCTTTGGGTAGTGTAGACATTTTAACAATATTTGTTCTTCCAAACATGAGCATGGAATGTCTTTCCATTTGTGTCATCTTAATTTCTTTTATCAATATTGTATAGTTTTCAGAGGACAGGTCTTTCACTTCTTTGGTTAAGTTTATTCCTAGGTGTTTTACTGTTTTTGGTGCAATGGCAAATGGGATTGTTTTCTTAATTTCTCTTTCTGCTGTTTCATAATTAGTGTATGGAGGTGCAGTGGATTTCCATACATTGATTTCGTATCCTGTGACCTTACTGAATTCATTTATCAGTTCTAGTAGTTTTTTGGTGGAATCTTCAGTTTTCTATAGATGGTATCATGCCAAATAGTGGAAGTTTTACTTCTTCCTTACCACTTTGGGGGCCTTTAATTTCTTTATGTTGTCTAATTGCTGTGGCTAGGACTTCTAGTACTGTATGAATAAAAGTGGTGAGAGTGGACATCCTTGTTTTGTTCCTGACCCTAAAGGAAAGGCTCTCAGTTTTTCCCCATTGAGAATGATGTTAGCTGTGGGTTCTTCTCGTAAGGCCTTTATTATGTTGAGATATGTTTCCTCTAAACCTACTTTGTTGGCGGTTTTTATCATGAGTGGTTGTTATACTTTGTGAAATGCTTTTTCTGCATCTATTGAAATGATCATATGGTTTTTATACTTTCTCTTATTGATGTGATATGTCAGACTTTAGTCAACTTTAAAAAAAATATTATAGATAAAGCAAATGTACCTTTGGTAATCAGTTTAACTAGAAATGATCTTCCATTAGTTACATAGATTTTAAATGTTTTTCCTTAATTATATCTTAGTTTATCTGAAAATTGTATTTTGTACTGCAGAAAATGTAACTTGATGCTAAGCTATTTGAACATACTATATCACTCCTAAATTATCCTGGATTATAGTTTACTCTGTGCACCAAAATCATTTTTGTCTTTCTAGGACATTCAATGAAATAAGTAAAGCAGAAGAACAATATAGCTTGTGCCAGGAACTTTGCAGTGAACTTGCTCAAGATCTGCAGAAAGAAGGACTAAAGGTACTTTATTTTTATGTGGTCTTCTTAGTTTAAAAAAACAAGCAGGAAAACTTCTTTAAAGATTTTATTTATTCATTTGAGACAGAGAAAGAGAGAGAGAGAGAGAGAATGAAGGGGGGAGAGGTAGAGTGAGAAACAGACTCCTTGCTGAGCCAGGCATGGGATGTGGGGCTGGATCCCAGGACCTGGAGATCATGACCTGAGCTGAAGGCAGGTACTTACCCATCTGAACCACCCAGGTGCCCCTAGTTTTAAAAAATTTTAATAGTAAAATGCTACCATAAATGAAGAGTTAGGTTTTTACATTTGAGTACAAATTGAGACGCATTAGAAAGGATTATTCCCATCCCCAATAGAGACAAATTTGATTCTGACCTGTAATTGAGGCCTATAATAAGATGATTAGATGAAGAAGCAACTTACGACAGTGGGCTGGCTCCAGTATAATTCCAGAATTTGGAGTACATTTGAGTAAGTTCAAAATCAGAGTTATACTGACATTAGAGAATAAAGCAAAGGTACGGATTTCTCTGGAACTATATTTACTTAGTATAAATATCTTTCCAACCCTCCTTTACTGTTTTTCTCAGGTAGACAGTGATTTTCTAGAAAAACATTTTGTTTCAAGGCCCTTGTTCTAGGTTGTTTAACAAATTGCAAACAAAACCTGGAAGGTTTTAAATTTCTACTTTATAATCTTTACTCATAACAATCCATATTTAGTAATCTTCCAAACTCTGAAACCAGAGGTGGAGTTATTACAAAGTATAATACAAAGGTATTCAAAGGTTATCCCCCAAAAATACAAAACGGAAAACAACAAAGTTATTAAAATGGGACATCTATATAAGTATATTTCTTTTTTTTCTACTGCCCTCCTCTATATATTTCTTACAATCCTTCTCTATCATACCTTAATTATAAAGAGAGTTGATTTAATTTTTTTAATAAACCTGTAATTTTAGAATCATTTCATATATACAGAAAAGTAGTATAGATAATATAGAGAGTTCTAAATACCCAGTTTCCACATTATTAATATCTTATGTTATTTTAGCCATATTGTCATAGTACTTTTGTTAAGCTAAGAAACTAATATTAGCTCATAGCTATTAACTAAACTCCAGACATTATTTGGATTTTACCTGTTTTTCCATTAATGTCCTCTTTCTTTTCCAGGATTCAGTCCAGGGAACCACACTGCATTTAGTTGTCTTGTCTCCTTGTCTCCTCTAATCTGTAACAGTTTCTCAGTGTTTCCTTGTTTTTCTTGACCTTCATGTCTTAAGGAGTATTGCAGGGTGTCTTTCCATCTAGGTTTGGCTGATGTTTTTCTTATGATTAGACCAGGGTTACGGATTTTGCAGGGTATCCTGCAGGGTGCTTTCCATCTAGGTTTGGCAGATATTTTTCTTATGATTAGACCAGGGTTACAGATTTTTAGAAAGAATACCAGAGGTGAAATGTCTTCATTACATCCTTTCAAGGTATAGGATGGCCACAAGGTATCACCAGGGGTAGTAACGTTTGTCACTTGATTAAATTAGTGTTTGCTAGGCTTCTCCTCTGTGAAGTTACTATTTTTCCTTTTCCATACTCTATTCTTTCGAAGTGAGTCAGTCAGCCCACTCTCAGAACTTCCAGGAGGTAGTAAAATATATGTAACATAAAATTTACCATTTTAACTATTTTTAAGTTACATTTCTGTGGCATTAAGTTCATTCATATAGTACAACCATCACCACTATTAATCTCCAGAACTTTTTCATTATCTCAAACTGAAATTCATAATTAATTAATTATTAACATTAAATAATAACAGTGAAGAGAGTTCTTACATGTAAATGGGTTAGCATAGTGTCTGGCATATAGTAGATACACAATAACTGTGAGCTGTCTATAAGACCCTTTCAATGGAGACCCCTTTAAGAAGCTTTTTTCCTCTCTTTTTAGGTACTGAAATCTAAAAGAGATTTAGTAAAAAGAAAAATGATCAGTTAATGTTGCTTTTTATATAAAAAGTTCTTTTATAAAAATTCATTTGAGTAGGAAGTAATAATTATTGGCTAAAATGGGATTTTTAGGTTACTTATATGTTTCATTTATTCTTTTTGACATTTCATTACCATGTTTCATAAATAATTGATTTTACTTCTATATTACATGTATGTAAGCGATGTTTTTGAAATTTTTTCTAACCTACAAAATAACTTTTTTCTAGAAGTTAGAAAACTGTATATAACAATGTATTCTGTTGGTTGTAGGGTAGAACCGTTACCATTAAACTGAAGAATGTAAATTTTGAAGTAAAAACTCGTGCATCTACAGTTTCATCTGTTGTTTCTACTGCAGAAGAAATATTTGCTATTGCTAAAGAATTGCTAAGAACAGAAATTGATGCCGATTTTCCACATCCTTTGAGATTAAGACTTATGGGTATGCCTTTTCTTGTTTTTCCTTAAATCTGCTAGATTTTCCCAAAGAAATCAACTTAGGAAATAGTCTCTCTCTCTCCTTCATTTTTTTCTTAAACCTGCTTAGGAGTTTGTACCTATGCTGCCATTTTTCTTCTTAGAACCTGATATATGTGAAACGATGCTCATTAATTTAATTCCTGTAAGAACCAATTACAGTTCTTTTCCTTCCTTCTTACTGAAATCCTTGGGGCTAGGTATGTTTCAAAATTCAAAACCTTTCAGATTTTTAGGAAACAAATACAGTACATATTGAGTACATTATGTAGTACTCCTTTAGTATCGGAGGTACCATCTCATGATAAACATATTAATATTTTTGTAGCAAAACAAGAAAATATTCACAATAGGTTAGAAAGACTCTAAATGGCCTCACATCAATTCATTCATTAATTACCATTTGTTGGTTACAATTTTTAGAGCTCTTTAGATTTCAGAATTGCAGATAAGGGATTGTGACAATATAAAACCATATCTGCAGTCACTGAGTGGTGAACAAACAAATTAACAAAACAAGTTTCTAAAGTGAATTGGGTGAGAGGATGCTCATGGATAAGCACTCCAGATGCCACCTTTATTGCTAAGAGTGGATCATTAGCTGTACTTTCATATATGAAACATAGCATACACTTGAAATTGATTGAATAAAATATGTTGATTGAAAGAGCTAAAGAACCTATGTTTATAACAACTTCATTCATAATTGCCAAAATTTGGAAACAACTAAAATGTCCTTCAGTAGTAAGTGATTGGAAACTGGGACAGACAATGGAATATTATTAAGTGCATAAAAGAAATGAGCTATCAAGACATGAAAAGACATGGACAAACCTTAAATGTATTTTATTAAGTGAAAGAAGCCAATGTGAAAAGGTTAAATACTGTGTGATTTGAACTGTATGACATCCTGGAAAAGACAAAACTGAAAAGATCAGTAGATCAGTGGATGTCAAGAGTAGGGGGTAGGGAAGGGATGAATAGAATTAGCACAGAGGATTTTTAGGACAGTAAAAACTATTCTGTATGATGCTATAATGATGGATACATATCATTAAACATGTCAAAATCTATACGATGTACAACACCAAGAATAAACCCTAATGTAATCTATGGACTTTGAGTGTTAATGTTATATCAGCATAGGTTCATCAGTTGTAACAACCATACCACTCTGCTGCAGGATGTTGATTGGAGGAGGCTGTGCATGGTGTGGGCAGAGGATATGTAGGAACTCTGACCTTTCTGCTCACTTTCGATGTGAACCTAAAATTGCTCTAAAAAACAAGGCTACTGGGAAAAAAGAGCTAGAGTCTGTGAAGTTGACTCCAATCAGTTAGTTCATATTTAATGGTATCTTCCATCAAATATTAGTTATATAATTATTATCTAACCATGCCAACTCCAACAGATACTATTTATGATACCCAGTTTTATAAGGGAAGGTAAACTTCATGCAAAGTACCCATTTTGAAAAAGTATACTTTAATTCAGAAAATATGCCATATTTATTATTTTTCTCTAAACATCCTTTTGTATATATGTCACAACAATATTATGCAAAATACTGTTATGTATTATGAGTGAATTGACTTTGTTAATAAAGTAATTGTGGTTGGTTTAATTTAGGTGTACGGTTGTCCAGTTTTCCCAGCGAAGAAGATAAAAAGCACCAACAAAGGAGCATTATTGGCTTCTTACAGGCTGGAAACCCAACTCTGTCAGCCACTGGGTATATGCTAGAGAAAACTGACAAAGATCAGTTTCTAAAACCTCTAGAAATGTCTCATAAGAAGAGTTTCTTTGATAAAAAGCGATCAGAAAGGAAATGGAGCCATCAAGACACATTTAAATGTGAAGCTGTGGGTAAACCAAGTTTACAGTTATCACATTCAGTTCAAGTTTTAAAGAAGAAGATGAAAGAGAATTTAGAAACGTCGGAAAATTCAAATAACTCTCAGATATTTACCTGTCCAATTTGCTTTAGGGAGCAAAGAAGCATCAGTCTGGAAGCCTTTAATAAACATGTAGATGCATGTCTTGATGGACATTTGATCAGTGAAAACTCCAATGTATTCTCATGTTCACATGCTTCCTCTACAGAAGTTAACAAGAAAGAAAATGTACATCCTTCTTTCTCACTCCATGGGAATAAGGATTATGAAACCCATCAGAAGGATTCAGAAATCAATTCAGTAGATTGTGTAGAGCTAGTAGAGACCGAAGATAACCCACGTAAAGCAAAAAGTATATATGGCTTAAGTGATAAGCACAGCAAAGAGGAATGTGCTAGTCTTTCAAGCAAATCATCTAATATTGATGCACGGTGTCACAGTTCTTCCTCTACTGTTTCACTGGAAGATATTGGGTCATTAAGCCGGCAAGAATCTTCCCAGCCTTATTTACATGAAGCAATAACAGACCAACCTCTAGTTTGTCCTGTTTGTAACCTAGAGCAAAAGACTTCAGATCTTACCCTGTTCAATGTGCATGTGGATGTATGTTTAAATAAAGGCATTATCCAGGAACTGAGAAAGGAAAAAGTTAATGTAGCTAACCAACCCAGAGAAAGCACCCAAATTACTGGTGAGTTTGCAGTTATTTTAAAGAACTTGATTTTCTAGGAATGTTTTATTAAAATTAAGATTGTTGTTAAATCTAAAATGCATATTATTAAAGGGATAGACTGTGTATGCTGCCATTTAAGGATATGTCAGTTACCTTAGCATAGGTTAGAATTAACTGAAGCCATTAGATTTTAAATTTTGGAAAACTGTTCTGGGCTTGACTTAGCACAGAACGAACTCAGACGTTTAGGGGAGCCGAGTAATCTAATCAAAGGCAAAATTCCCTTGGAATGACTAACTCACAGATAAAAGGTACAGCTTAGGGAATATAGTCAATGGTATTGTAATAGTGCTCTGTGGTGACAGACGGTAGCTCCATTTGTGGTACAGCATACCATATAAACTTGTTCAATTACTATGTTGTGCACCTGAAACTAATATAACATTGTGTGTCAACTATACTTCAATTTAAAAAAAAGAGAAAGAAATTCTTTCAGAAAAATTTTGCCAAGGCACAGGGGTAAATTAACTATAACTACCCAGCCAAAAAGCCTCTTTAAGTTGTTTTTTGGTAGTCTGACTCTAGGCCAACTTCAAAAATAAAATTAAGTGGAACACCATAAAATAAGTAAATTATAAAGAAATTATGCAATAAAGTTAGTTTTTGGTTTGTCTAAATATGAACTATGTAGTATTAACAAAGTTTTTTATTATCTCTAATCAATCAGCTCTAACTTTTTAGATTTTTATGCAGCTTTTTAATTTCATGTTGTTCATTATGGCATTTCTTGACTTTTCTTCCACTAAAGACAACTCAGGCAGAGTGCAGAAGACTGCAACAAAACCAAAAAGGTATGGCTAATTTGAGTTTTAACAGAGCTGGCTATAAAATTGTTATATTTTGAGGTTTAATTTTTAGGAGATGTTAAAATTTGCTCTTATAAATCAAGTAAAATTTTTAAAAAATCAAAGATTCGCAAAAACATTTTTCAAATATCTTCTTGCATTTTAACTGTGTGTTCTTTTCTATTCCAGGCCAGGATTGATGACAAAGTACTCAGCATCAAAGAAAACAAAACCAGACAATCCCAGACACACTCTTGATGTATTTTTTAAATGAACATTGAACATTTTATCCTTGAACATTTTATTCTTAATAAGAAACTTATTATTTTTTAGGATCTCTTCTTCTTCATTAAATTTACAGATTCATGTAGTGAAAGGCAGGTGCAATAATTCCTCCTCAAATGACATTTCTTTTATATGAATTTGCAGTATGTGCTAATTAACTTTTGTAAACATCTTTTGGATAACCATGAGAATTTCGCTTCTATCATACATTAATCAGAAATCAGTCCCGTTAGAGCTAATTTTAAAATGAGAAATTAGGATGGAATCAAAAAATGATTTTTGCCTTATCATGTTTTATAGTGAATATGAAAGCATATTTATAAGGGCTTTCAGAAGTTCACACAAATCTAGTTTAGCATAAGAATTTAGCACCTGGGTGGCTTAGTCAGTTAAGGTTAAGGTTAAGCATCTGACTCATGATTTTGGCTCAGGTTATGATCTCAGGGTCCTGAGATCGAGCCCTGTGTGGGGCTCCATGCTCAATGGGGAATCTGCTTGAGAATTTTCTCCCTCTCCCTCTGCCTCTCCTCCTGCCCGTGCTCTCTCTCTCTAAAATAAGTAAAATAAATCTTTAAAAAAAAAAGAAAAGAACTTTTCAGCACTTCAACACTTTGTTGGTACTGGAGTACTCAATTTGTTTTAGTAACCGCTACAATTTTATATATTCATATTTTAAATCGTAGTGTCTTCAGATACCTCATGAGCATTCATATTAAAATTTACTGGGGAGTGGGGCGCCTGGGTGGCTCAGTCGGTTAAAGCCTCTGCCTTCGGCTCAGGTCATGATCCCAGGGTCCTGGGATCGAGCCCCACATCAGGCTCTTTGCTCTGCATGGGGCCTGCTTCCTCCTCTCTCTCTGCCTGCCTCTCTGACTACTTGTGATCTCTGTCTGTCAAATAAATAAATAAATCTTTAAAAAAAAAAATTTACTGGGGAGGATGGTAGGGGAGGTTTCAGGTGTTTTCATGGAGGATGCTGCAAAGCAGAGGCAGATGGAGGAGGTCCCCAACACCAGAGTTCAGCTGGCAACAGGTCAGGGAGGAGCCCTGGTGGAGTGCTCCTCAACCCCCAATGGCCTGGCCCTGGTAAGCTCCTACTGCACTCACTGGGCCAGGGACCCTTTAGACCTCAGGGTGCTCGCAGAGCTGGTGCAGAAGGCTGATGAATTTATCCAAGCAAATGCCACTAATAAACTGATGGTCAAGCTGAGCAAATCCAACACTTAAAAGAACCAGCCAGGGGCGCCTGGGTGCCTCAGTGGGTTAAGCCTCTGCCTTTGGCTTAGGTCATGATCTCAGGGTCCTGGGATCGAGCCCTACATCGGGCTCTCTGCTTAGCGGGGAGCCTGCTTCCCTCTCTCTCTCTGCCTGCCTGTCTGCCTACTTGTGATCTTTCTCTCTCTCTGTCAAATAAATAAGTAAAATATTTAAAAAAATAAAATAAAATAACCAGCCAGGAAGGTATGGAAGATAATCACAAAGATGCTGACTTGCATCACGTAGCTTGTAATATAGTAAAAAACAAAACACTAAAACCTGGCAACATTTACCACCTTTATAAATGAGAGAGTGGTCAGCAGTATTTTTCTATTATTTCTCCAAAGGAATGGGGGGCAGGTTGTCCACATGACTTCCTTGTTGCCTACAAGCTACAGCATGACTTGTCTTGGACTCTGTATGAGGACAGTGAGAAGTGTGATGCTAAAATCAACATAATGGACAAGTTGCTAAGCCAGCCAGCGGCCCTGCCTCCAAGCACTAAACCTACATTCCAGGGACTAACTCACTGAAAGTGGACTCTGATAAATAGCTCTCATGGCAAGCACCTGTCTCCTCCTTGTTGCCCTCATTCTCTGAAGGGAGGTGTCATGAGAATTGAGGTATTGTGGGTGAATCATGAACTTCTTGAAAAGAGACCCTGTGTGGGGCGCTGGATAGCTCAGTCAGTTAAGCAGTTAAGGGTCTGCCTTTGGCCCAGGTTATGATCCTGGGGTCCTGGGATCAAGCCCCAAGTAGTAGTCAGGCTTCTTGCTCAGCTGGGAGTCTTCTCCCTCTGCCCCTCCCCCCATTAATGCACTCTAGAGAGCTCTCTCTCACCTCTCTCTCTCTCTCTCTCAAATAAAATCTTTTAAGAAATTATCAGAAGTTCTATGAAGAATATTAGCTTGGCAGAGCAAGGATGAAGGTTTTGTTACCTTTAGGAAAATAGTATATCACATTATTATTTTGTGTTAAAAGAATTGTTTAAAATATGATTATCCGGGACGCCTGGGTGGCTCAGTTGGTTAAGCGGCTGCCTTCAGCTCAGGTCATGATCCCAGCGTCCTGGGATCGAGTCCTGCACCCCGGGCTCCAGTCCTGCACCCCGGGCTCCTTGCTCAGCAGGGAGCCTGCTTCTCCCTCTGCCTCTGCCTGCCACTCTGTCTGCCTGTGCTCACTCTCTCTGACAAATAAATAAAAAAAAAATTAAAAAAAAAAAAAGAGACTCAAAAAAAAACAATACAAACTATAAATTGGTTCCTCGGCAGGGAGCTTGCTTCTCCCTCTGCCTCTGCCTGCCACTCTGCCTGTGCTCTCTCTAACAAATAAATAAATAAAATCTTAAAAATAAAATATGATTATCCATGTGATTTATTTTTTTGCTTAGAATTCCTTTATCTTATGAATAAGCACATGGTTCACTTTAAAAAATATTTAATCTAAGATTCAAGGTAATTAAGTTTTTTTGTAGGACTTTAAAATGGTGGTATTTCATTCTTCAAGAGTTATGTTTATTCTTTACAAAGATCTATAAAAAAGGATAAATTATATACTCACTTTATTTTTATTATAACCCTTTAGAGAAAAATGTCCAGTACAAATGATTAATGTGTATTAAAACATCTCATTTTTCTTGGCTATATTTCTATCACATTTTTATTAATATTTGTGAGAGAAGACAGCTTAACACTTATTAGCTTAAGTAGTTAATCCCAATACTTTTGTGCTATTAATACAATTTTTTTCAAAAAATAATTGTTTAATGGAAACATGAAAATAGAACAATTTTCCATTACTTCTTTAAGGAACTAAATTTTTTGTTTCTTATATTTTTGTTTCCTCTCTTCCTACTTTTCATATTTTATAACTCTATCAAATTTATGAAGACATGATATTTTAGAAATAGGTTAAATTAGGATCTCATATAGCCTTTGACTTAAGTGGTAACTTGACTTGAAATAACTAGATTGTTTAAAATTAGGTTTAATATTTATTAGCATGCCAGTCTCAGGCCTTATTATCATATACTATGGCGAATTCGGAGTTGTAGAGCTGTGGGTCTTGATTGTGTGATTTATGTAACTAAATTCTATATAAAATTAAGTTCAGTAAAGTGCTGATTTAATGTATTGAAAAATTAATTGCATTATATTTAGTTGTCCCTATCTTGCCTTGGGTTTATTTTTATCGTGTTTTCAACTTTAGAGTAAATATGAAATTATTTTTATGTAGATGATTCATTTAATTAAATGTTATCATTTAGTAATATTTAATAGTAATTTAAAATAAAATTGCAAGTGTTTAATTGATCTTTTAGCCAATAAAAATGGTTTCCTGACTTTTCTCTTTTCCCACCTCTGATTCTTTCTCTTTTATTCTCTTTGCCCAGAATTCTCTCCACATTCTTTTTTTTCTATTTTAGCTATTTTTTATTTAAGATTTTATATATTTATTTGACAGAGACAGAGATCACAAGTAGGCAGAGAGGCAGGCAGAGGGAGAGGAAGGGAAGCAGGCTCTTTGCTGAGCAGAGAGCCCGATGCGGGACTCGATCCCAGGACTCTGGGATCATGACCTGAGCCGAAGGCAGAGGCTTCAACCCACTGAGCCACCCAGGCGCCCCTCTATTTTAGCTAATTTATTTAACTCATCTACTTTTTGTTATGATTTTGCTTTGCAGTATTTTTAGGAAATAAAGCAAAACTGCAAAGAACAAACACCTATGATATTACCTACTTAGAGGGTCAAAAATACAGGGAACCACCTGGGAGAACATATTTGTGACACGTGTAACTGGCCAAAAACTCAATCCAGAATATGTAATCCCAAAGATATAAATGACTCCTATCTATTAGTAAAGAAAAAGACAAATAGCTTGTAGAAATCGGGCAAATGACTTTAAATGACTTTACATAAAAAGAAATCCAAATGGCCAGGAAACATGAACACAATCTCAGCCATTGTAGTAATAGGGAAATGAAAAATAAAACCACAGGGGCACCTGGGTGGCTTAGTTAGTTAAGCAACTGCCCTTGGCTCAGGTCATGATCCTGGAGTCCCAGGATCGAGTCCCACATCAGGCTCCCTGCTTGGCGGGGAGTCTGCTTCTCCTTCTGACCTCTCCCCTCTCATGGTCTCTCTCTCTCAAATAAATAAATAAAATTTAATTAAAAAATTAAAAAAAATAAAACCACAAAGAGGTATCATTACAACCCTACCAGATTCACAAAAATGAAAAGATCCCATGTTATTAAATTTTGGTGATTATGTGGAGCAATGTGAACTCTACTTTGAAGACAACCACTTTGGAAAACAGTTTGCTTTTCTTCAATAAGTTTGAAGATGTGTACATTTAACAACAGCAATTGCACTCCTAAATAAACTCCATTTGCTCTCCAGATTTACTCTTGACCCTTGACCCTACTTTCTGTCCATCCATTAAGGGGCTGTGGCAATGGGGGAACCACTACAGATTTCAGGGAAAAAAGAAAATGAAGTTGGGTATTTATTCCCACATGTGCCTTATTATATGATCATCTAGAGTTGGTTAGCTCCCTTGACCCAAGGTCACAAGTTTTTTATACTGTGTTCTCTCCTCTCTCTTCAGGTTTTTGTTTTTTGTTTTATTTTTTTTTTAAGCTTTATTTTTTTTAAGTGATCCAACTCATGACTCTGAGATCAAGAGTCGCATACTCTTCCAACTGAGCCAGCCAGGTGCCCCCTCTCTTCAGGTTCTGATAATCTTTTCCTTCCCTCACCTTTTCAGCCTAGTGGTGTCAACAAAGCCTTGCTCTTATTAGTTTTGGGGCTGCACCATCTTTTGTGTTTCCCCACACCTTTGTAAATGGTCCTTTTTAAAAACTCATCTCAAAATATAGTTGTTTTTTTTTCCTGCTAGAGCCCTGATACAATGTGTTGGGAAAACTATCGAACATGTTCCTTAGGAAGTAGATACAAGAATGCTCCTAGCAGCACTGTAATAGCAAAAAAATGGAAAATAAATATTAATTTAATTCTACCATTATATATTCATGTATATTCAAGCAATGGAATTCTACACAGTGGTAATAATGGAGGAAATAGCTAATCAGAAAGTAGTGGAATATCTACTGGGTGGCTCTGTGGGGTAAGCATCTGGCTTCGGCTCAGGTCATGTTCTGAGGGTCCTGGGATTAAGTCCTACATGGGACTCCCTTCTCAGCAGGGAGTCTGGTTGTCCTGCTCCCTCCGCCCCTCCCCACATTCATGCACACTCTTACACTGTCTCTCTCGAATCAATAAAATCTTAAAAGAAAATAGATATATATCACAAACAGTCTGGAGTAAAGTAAGTTGTAGATGGCAAATCATAGCATGCCATCAGCACGAATACATTTATATAAAGTTCAAAACAGTTAAAACTATTGTTCTAAGGATTTACCCATATGAAATAAGATTATTAAGAAAAACAAGTATGTTTTTGTCCTGAGAGAATAATGATTTCCTCTGTGGGGACGTGGAGAAATGTGATTGGGGAATGGTACATAGAGCTGCTGGGATGCTGACAGTGCTCTATTTCTTGGGTGGTTCACCGCATAAAGGTTTACCATAAAACTATTCTTTAAACTGTACATATGTGACCAAAATCATAATAAAAGCCAGCTCACAAAATTCCTGAAAATTTAACAATCTGCTCTTGCAAGCCAATACAAGCTAGCGCCCATATATCTTGTTACATGAAAAACACAGATGGCATTCAAGGCCAATCAAGTCACACTGTATAGCTTAGAGTTTCCTGAATAGACCAAGTTATTGCTTCCTTCTAGTATGGTGCTTGGTTGCTCCCTCTGTCCAGAATGTACTTTCTGGTCATACACTCTCTCTCCCATCATGCACAACTTTGCTCTCTCCCCCTCCATATACAATTTAACCCCAGGGGCCACCTTCAGGTGAGGGTCCCTGCCCTCTGGAAAAACTGGTCAGTCACTCCTTTGTGCTATTTCTCTATGAGGACAATGAAACATTCTTTGCTATGGCTTTGCTGCAATCTTGTCCCACTAGATTTCTGAATTCTAGGTGTGAAGTATATGATCTGGCACTTAGTGTTATTATTATTTAATGACCTATAAATGAATAAATCATATGTAACCAAAGAGTGGTGTCTATTACTATCTTACTTTTTCTGGGAAGAAAGAGTGGTGGCTGATGTAGGGTGGCTGCACTCAAGCTGGGCCCTAAGGGATGGGCTTTTCAGAGGAAGGAATTGCATTTCTTTCCCTTTATCGGATAATGGCTTGCATTATAAATATTTTATTACTATGGCCTTTTTGGGTGGCTTTAAAGTATTTGGAAGTTGGCTCCAAAATGTACTATTTAACCTAAGGCTAAAAACATGTTTTTTGAGGAAATATTGAATTTCGAATACTGTCCTTGGTGCCTAGTGCTGATTTTTTTTAAAAGTAATATTCCATTTTGAAAAGTAGTGCTAAATTTGAACATACTTGGTGCTGATAAGATTTTAGTGAACTTCACAGAGCAATGGTGTTTATTTCCCTGAGCAAAAACTGTCCTTTTGTTGTATAATTAAGGGATAATCACTTTTTCTTGGTAATGCAAACCAATACAGTTGGATTAACAGTTGTTCAAGAAAAACTCGAATGTTATTATAGTGAGTATTGGAAGTGTAATTTCATTTATTAAGCAAACCATAATATTGAACTGTTCTTACAAATGTGAAGTAATTTATGAATCTTTTCTTCTTTTTTGTTAATGACAGTCTTATTTCCTCATTATTGCTCAGAGACAGAAGAAAATTCGGAGGCAAATAGTATTAACCCTTTACTTCTAACCCCAATCTCTTAAATTTATTATGATTTCAAACTCAGAATACATTCATATACATAAAAATACATACGTGTGTGTATATACATAGATATACATATATTTGTGTGTACGCACACAACCTATGCCAAACCCTTGTCTATAACTGAATTCTGTCTACACTTGTAGGACCTCTTGAAAGTGTCCACTTCTTTTCTTTCCTTTTGTCAAGTCCTCGGCAGTTGCCTAATCTCGTCCAACATATTTCTCAGCTTTCATTAGTTTATTTCTCTTTAAACCATCTTGTGCGTTCTTATAGACAATGCTCCCCTAATATTTTTAGGCGTGTGTGTGTGTATATAAAGGGTGGGTAAGTTGTGGGGTCAAATCTAATTCTGTTTTATGAGGACTTACTTTTTTTTTCAGTCCTAGAACGCACTAAACTTCCTATTTGACCTCTGAAACCATCCACAGGTGTGAGATGTGCCATGGTTTTACTTTGTTTTGTAACACATCAAACCCACTGTGCTTGGTGCGGTGGATTCAGGGTAGAGATCCTGGTTGCCCTTCAGTATTCTACTTTTCTTTAATATGATGAGAATTTTAGCTACGCACATGGTTGACCAGGATCCTTATTTAGTCAATTTTTTATTTCATAAACCACAAAGAAGAAAATAATACCTAAGATGGGCAGTCCAATAGGTTATGATTGGGTTTAAAATAGGATACCAAGGGGGAGCCTGGGTATCTCAGTCTTTTAAGCATCTGACTTTTGGTTTTGGCTGAGGTCATAATCAGGGTGCTGCGATCGAGCCCCACTTGGATCTCACGCTTATTGGGGAGTCTGCTTAAGATTGTCTCCCTCTTCCTCCACCCCTCCCACACTCATGCTCTGTCCTCTCTCTCTCTCTGAAACAAACAAAATCTTAAAAAAAAAAAAAAAAGGATACCAAGGTTTACACCTTCAGAGAAAAAATTGTCTTACTTAATTCAAAAGAAAATTCTGGAAGCCCATTCAGAAATGATTTAATATTGAAGTTCTCACAGTGCGGTTATAAATCCTGCCTGGACATTTCGCAAAGTTGTAGGAAGAACTAAAGTGTGAGCTGGGCATTCTCTTCGGAGCGCTTTCCTTCAGGTAAAACCCAATCCTAGGACGTGCGCAGGCCACACCCGCAGGTGGGCCTCCCAGGCGGCGAAGCTGGGCGGGGCGGGAGAACCCGGGCGAGCTGCCGAGACACCTCGGGGAAAAAGCAGTGGCCGTACAGTGCCTGCTGGCGCTCCGCGGGCGGCGACGGCTCACATGGACCCCGGCCAGAGCATCCCGGGTCACCCGGCGGCCGCCAGGGAGCTGCTGCAAGGGGCGGCCGCGGCCGTGAAGGGCTTTCGGGAAGACCTGAGGGGTGCAGCGGGCAGGCCCTGGATCCCGAAGCAGGAGGGGCCTCGAGAGGCTGCGGTGGCGGCGGCGCGACACGAGATCCGTGAGTTCCAGGAGGCGGGCGGGAGCCTGCGCCGTGGCGGCCCGGCCGCGGGTGAGGGCTCGTGTGGAAGGTGCCGCTGCGCAGCCTCCGGACGCCGAGGGGGCTGGGCGCCCACCCTCCGCCAGCGCATCGCCTGTGCGCTGGTTTGCCAGCTGGCACTCCCCAGCCCAAGCTTTGACTCCGGCTGTTTGATTTCAGGTGAAACCTATCCTGTAGTTGGCAGGAAAGAGCTACTCTTTCAGTGTAAGGAAGCGGGTTTTTGAAGAAATGATTAAGCCCCATTGCAAATAAGGAAAGGCGTTTCCTGTGATTTTTATCTCCTATATCCTGACTCATGCGGTGACTTATTGTGTGACTTTAAATCACTTAATCTTTCTGTGCTTTTTTAAAGCATGGGATGAGTCTTCTGAGCCTCTTGGAGAATAAACTTATAGCTTAAACTGAGGCACATTGTTGAAGAGTCTTCGAAAGTTGAGAATGATTTCAGGGCTGTTGACAGAGCACCCGTTCCTGAACGGTGTTCGATTAGTTCATCCATCCGTCCGTACATCCATCTAGAAGTAGTCTCAGGAGTTTACGGTTTACCAGACATTATTTTAGATGTGAATATGCAGAGCGAGCAGGACAGTCCACGTTCTGGTTTGGGTGGAGGGTCGAAGGACGGTAAAACAAGCGAGCGAATAAGTGAGGACGATCTTAGAAGGCAGTGGTAATTGCTGTGGAGACTACATAGCCGAACCAGAGGTTAGGAAGTTTTTCCTCCTGTGTTTTCTTCTAAAGGTTTTGTAGGTTTATGGTTTACACTTACATCTGTGATCTGTTTTGAGTTAATTTTATTTATTTTTTAAAAAATATTTTATTTATTTATTTGTCAGAGAGAGAGGGAGAGAGAGCAAGTGAGCACAGGCAGACAGAGAGGCAGGCAGAGGCAGAGGGAGAAGCAGGATCCCTGCCAAGCAAGGAGCCCGATAAGGGACTTGATCCCAGGACGCTGGGATCATGACCTGAGCCGAAGGCAGCTGCTTAACCCACTGAGCCACCCAGGCGTCCCTTGAGTTAATTTTATATAAGGTGTGAAGTTTACATTAGGGTTCAGATGTTTTTATTTGGACATCCAGTTTCCACCAAAATTTTGGTTTCTATTTGTTGATACCAGTATATAGAGATAGGATTGATTTTTATGTGTTGACTCCATATCCTACAACTTTGCTAACCTCATTTATTAGTTCCAGAGCTGCTGTGTACATTGCTTTGGATTTTATATAGAGATAATCAAATTGCTTGCCACTAGACTAGAGACAGTTTGGTTTCTTGCCAATCTGTATTCCTTTTAATTTACTTTTACTGCTATACTGTACTGGCTCACACTTCCAGCACAGTGTTTAAGAGTGACAGTGGACATTTCTGTTTCTTCCTGAGCAAAGAAAGAATTGAAACTTTTTAAAAAAATATTTTATTTATTTATTTGAGAATGAGAGAGAGAGAGCATGAGAGCAGTGTAGGTCAGAGGGAGAAGCACAATCCCCATGGAACTGGGAACCTGATGCTGGACTTGATCCTGGGACTCTGGGATCATGACCTGAGCCAAAGGCAGTCGCTTAGCCAACTGAGCCACCCAGGTGCCCCAGTATTGAAACTTTTATGATTAAGTGTGATGCTGGCTGTCAGTTTTTTGTACATGTTCTTTATCAGGTTGAGGAAGTTCCCTTCTATTGCCACTTTGCTGAGGGGGTTTTTGGTTTTGTTTTTAGTTGTAAATGGATGTTGAATTTTTTAAAATGCTAAAATGTTATCAATTGGTCATATAGTTTTTCTTCTTTGGACTACTTGTATGATAGATTACATTGCTTGGTTCTTTTTTTTTTTTTTTTAAGATTTTATTTATTTATTTGACAGAGATCACAAGTAGGCAGAGAGGCAAGCAGAGAGAGAGAGGAGGAAGCAGGCTCCCCACCAAGCAGAGAGCCCGATGCGGGCTCAATGCCAGGACCCTGGGATCATGACCTGAGCCGAAGGCAGAGGCCTAACCCACTGAGCCACCCAGGTGCCCCTACATTGCTTGGTTCTTGATTAATGAACTGGTCTTGTATTTTCAGGATAAACCTCAGTTGGTGTGTGATACTTTTATGTATCACTGAATTTGATTTGATAATGCTTATTCAAGGAGTTTGAATCTATGTTGATGAGGGATATTGGTTTGTAGTTTTCTATTCTTAGAGGGTCTTTGGTTTTAGAATGAAGGAAATGTTGATCTCAGAAGGTGAGTTGGGAAGTTTTTCCTCTTGTGGTTTATGGAAGAGATGGTATAGATTTGGTGTTATTTTTTTAAATGTTGGGCAGAATTCATTAGTGAAAGTATCTGGGCATGAAAATGTCTTTATTTCTTCTTTTTTAAAATGTACATCTGAATGCTTTTTAGGGGCATGTAGATTTCTTTTTAGATTATTTTAAATTACAGATTACATTCCTTTAATAGTTATGGTATTATTAGGTTATCTATGTAATCTCGAATATATTTGAATAGTTTGTGGTTTTCAAGAAATTATTTCATCAATGTTGTTGAGTTTATATGCATGGAGTTATTCATAATATACCCTCATTATCCTTTTAATGTCTATGGGGACATTGGTGCTATATTCCTTATACTGGTAATTTGTGCCTTCTTTCTCTCTCTTTTTCTTGTCAGTATTATCAGAAGTTTACTGATTTTATTGATACGTTCAAAGAACCAGCTTTTGTTCTCATTGATTATTTTTTCTGTTGTTTATCTCTTTTCAATGTCATTGATTACTGCCTTTACTTTTGCTATTTGTCTTCTCTCTGTTTGATTTAGGTTTTTACTTTCTTTTTTTTTAAGATTTATTTATTTATTTTAGAGAGAGAGCACATGCATGTGGGCAGGGTGAGGGCAGAGAGAGATAGGAGAATCTCAAGCAGAAACTCCACTGAGTGCAGAGCCCAGCACAGGGCTTGATCCCAGTAACCTGATGTCATGACCTGAGCCAAAATCAAGAGTCAGCCATTTAACCGACTGAGCCACCTAGGTACCCTAGGTTGTTTTTACTTTCTTAAGGTAGGAGCTTAGATTACTGACTTGAGACTTTCTTTTCTAATAATTTAATGCTATGAATTCCTGTTTTAGCTCTACTTTAGCTGCCTCCAATACATTTTGATTTTTATTTTCATTTAGTTCAGATTATTTTCTAATTTCTCTTGGGTTTTCCTCTTTGATAACATGATTTGTGTGTGTGTCTGTGTGTTTATGTTGGAAGTTTTGATAATACTGGGCATAATACTTTCTCTCCTGGCAGTATTGTTCTAGAGGTGGATAGTGGCTTCCCAACCCTTCCATCCATCCATCTAACAAATATTTATTGAACACCTACTAATACTAGGCACTGGACTTATTTCAGCTTCCTTATGGATAGTGTATTCTAGTGAAGGAAATAGGTAGTGAGTAGGTAAATGTATATGTATTAGAATGTCAAGTAATAAAATGATATGAAGGAGGGCACAGGGGCAGAGAATGACAGGAGAAAGGGGATTGGGTGGTCAGATACGATTTTTCAGAAGTGGTACCAGTCAAGTAGAGGCCTGAATGAAATGACAGAGGGAGCTGGACCTTGTTTTCCTACATCAGCATGGTCTTCTATTCTGGCCCTCTTGGTTTATACTTGCCCAGCTCCTGAAGGCATTGGAGTTTTTGACCCCTAAAAGTTTAAGTGAATGATAGAATTCTGTGTAACCTGTTGTTTTGGGCTGAACATTTAACCTTTCTTTGATCTTAAACATTTTGAAAAAGAAAAAAAGATGTATATAGTAAAGTTCTCTAAATATTATTTAGTCAAGCTGAAAATTGATACCTTTATGATTTGTCTAGATCATATTTTCAACTCTGTCACTTACTAGCTAGAAGGTAGATAGTGGTATGTTGATAAATGTTTGATTACCAGCTCTCTGGGGCAGGGTGAGGGGGAGAAGTTCTGATTTGTAGTATTTTCCAGTTTCCTTTGTGTAATACTTTCACCATGACTGATTTAAAGCTACAATATAATGTCATTGGACACACAGTTGGGAAGAGATATAGGCAGTTATTATTAGTCTGTACAAACTGGCTTCTCCACACTGCCAAAGGTAGTTTTATAATCTCCATTTTACATTTGAATGTAAAGATTCAGAATTGTTACAAGGTAACTCAGTAAATTGTGGGCAAGTCTGCAAACATTTTGAAGCGTAGTGATTGTGATGCAGTTGGCTTGGGTTGAAGAACTTGGCTTGGATTTCTTTTTTTTTTTTAAGGGATCCAGTTGATTTTATTGTGAAGCCAGAGCTAAGAACCATTGATTTTATAGATTAAGAATCTTGTATGGTTACTCCCAGTTGTCTTAGGAGCCCCTTCAAAATTACTTTTTCTTATAGAAGAGGTAGAAAAGGGAGAAGATATTTGACTTCAGGGATGGAATAGAATCCATGTGTCCTATTTCAGGACACCACAGGGTCTTGATTTACCCTGGGACATAGCCAGGAGGGAAAAGACCAGGAACTAGAACTATACTCCCATTGGATTAATACAGAGGGGCAAAGAGGGTCAGGGCTCTGTAGGAATGAAGAGAGAATTGAAAGAAACCCAGTCTAACTGACAGAATGCGTTAGCTAAAACATTTGACAGTGGGCAGTCTACACTCTCATGCTGACACCCTGGACACTTGCTGGGATGGAAAGATTGGTTTTGGATTCAGGCTGTGTGGGATAGTTCTATTATTTATTGTCTTTAAGACATGAGTAAGGGGTTTAGCTTTTCTAGGTCTCATTTTCCTCATCTGTAAGATGGGATGATAGTGTCTACTCCATCAGGTTGTTAAGTTCATAAAAACCCCAGAGTGCTCCAATAGTTAGAGATCAAGCAGAAGAGGAAGAGCCAGTAAAAGAGACTGGAAGATAGCAGCAGGTAGTCTATCAGAAGCCTGAAGAAGAATGTTACAAGGAGAGTATGGTCCTCCATCAGATCTGCCAAGAGTTTAAGGTACACAAAGAGAAGCAATGACTGGGTTTTTTTTTTTTTATCAAGATGGAGTGATCCTGTAAGTGCTGATTCAGTGAAGTGGTGGGAATGAGGTCTTATTAGCATGGAGATGACAAGAAGCTGTGAAGTGAGGAAGTAGAGATAGAAATCATAGAACACTTATAAAAATTTTGGGGGAAGGGTAGATTGAGAAATGGAGGGACATTTGGAAAGGATGTGAAGTTAAGAGTTTTTTTCCACTGGCATATTATAGAGTCTCTGTATATGCTGAAGGGCATGGTCCCTGGAGGGAGAATAAATGATGCAAGAGGAGAATGGGATAATTTCTAGGGGATTGATACATGAAATAATTGAAAAGATAAGAAGGATATGATCCATTGACCCAGTGGGGGGGTTGACCTTGCTAGGCACGGGGATGCTTCATTGACTGTAATAATAGTAAAAGCAGAGAGTGTGGGTATCAAAGCAGGTAGTTAGGTTGATAAACTTAGTGGTGGGAAAATAAGGGAATTACTATCAGATTGCTTATGTTTTCTGTATGCAATATTATCAATTGAGATGTAGATGTTGCTGATCATGGATACTGCATTAGGCACATTAATAGATTAGGGTATTTGAAAGGAAAGGAAAAGTCATGGAATTGAAGAACAGAAGGCTAGGGAATTGAAGTAGGATTGCTGTGAAGAGATTGTACTTGAGATTAGTGGGTAAGAATTTAGGAGTATGAGGAATATGGGGCCACCTGGTTGGCTCGGTTATCTTGATTTTGGCTCAGGTCGTGATCTCACGGTCGGAGGATGTAGCCCTGCATCAGGCTGTATGCTCAGTGGGGAGTCTGCTTGAGATTCTCTCTCTCCCTGCCACTCCCCCTGCTTTGCACACATGTGTGGGCTCTCTTTATCTATGAAACAAGTAAATTATTTATTTGTTTGTTTGTTTAAAGATTTTATTTATTTATTTGACAGAGAGAGTGATCACAGGCAGGTAGACAGACAGGCAGAGAGAGAGAGGGAGAAGCAGGCTCCCCATTGAGCAGAGAACCCAATATGGGGCTTGATCCCAGGACCCTGAGATCATGACCTGAGCCAAAGGCAGAGGCTTAACCCACTGAGCCACTCAGGCATCCCAAATAAATCATTATTTAAAAAAGAATTTAAGGTACACCTGGATGGCTCAGTGGGTTAAGCCTCTGCCTTCAGCTTGGGTCATGGTCGCAGGGTCCTGGGATTAAGCCCCGAGTAAGGCTTTCTGCTCAGCAGGGAGCCTGCTTCCCCCTCTCTCTCTGCCTGCCCCTCTGCCTACTTGTGATCTCTGTCTGTCAAATAAATAAATAAAATCTTTAAAAAAAAAAGAATTTAAGAGTATGTTAGTTATGTGTAGTATGTTAGTCTCTGTAATTAGGATAGACTCGTTTTTCCTACAGCAGCAAATAACCCCTTAATCTGAGTGACTGAATATAATCAATATCTCCTTCTTGCTTAAACAACATGTCTGACAGCAGGGTCTCTGCTCTACCTAGCTTCTCAGGAACCTGTGTGTCGAGAAGTCTTAGGAGGTCAGGGCGCCTGGGTGGCTCAGTCAGTTAAGTGTTTGCTTTTGGCTCAGTTCCTAATTCCAGGGTCCTGATATCGAGCCCCACACCGCAGGGAACCTGCTTCTCCCTCTCCCTTTGCCTCCCCGCCCCTCCCCCCAGGTTGTTCTCTCTCTCTCAAATAAATAAAATCTTTAAAAAAAAGTTTAAAGAGGCCATTTACTTTACTTGCAAGCTAACAGGTTAGCCTACCATGGTATCACGGACACTAGCAGAAGACACTTCTGGATCAGACACAGAGGACTTTAGTAACCACAGTAGGAGCAGTAGCCAGGGTGTCAACATTTGTGTCAGCTCTCCAAGCCCCTGTTCCACGGGGAGATGCTAAGCATACCAAGTGACACCTGCATAAGCTGTGGGTTGTGTTATGGATGAATCCTGAATTTAGGGAACCCAAACCTTTTCTCATGGGCCAGAAGGATGCCTTACTCTCTCTGTCTTTTAAGGCAAGCCATAAGCAAACTAGCCACTTGCTCCAAAGGAGGACATTATCTCTCTTTTCTGACATAGTTGACTGTGTAAACATCCTGGAAAAGAGGGTCTACAACAAAAGCAGTCAGTGCTTCTGCTTATAAGATGTACAGAAGCACCTGGGTAGCTCAGTCCATTAAGAGTCTGCCTTCAGCTCAGGTCATGATACCAGGGTCCATTGGGCTCCCTACTCAGTGAGGAGTCTGCCTCTCCCTCTGCAGGCTGGTCCCCTGCTTGCATGTTCTCTTTCTCTGTCAAATAAATAAATAAAATCTTAAAAAAAAAAAAAAAGATGTACAGAAACCCACAAGACCCATGGAGAATTGTCTCCCAGTACCAAGCTGATTGAGGTTCTATTATCATGTGACCCCATGTATTAGTTTGCTAGGGATAACTATAACAAAATAAGCTGGGTGGCCTACACAACAAAAGTTTGTCTCAGTTTTTGAGTCTAGAAATCCTAGATCAAGGTGTCAGTGGAGTTAGTTTCCCCAGAGGCCTCTTTCCTTGGCTTGTAGATGACCATCTCCTCCCAATGTCTCCACATGGTTTTTCCTATGTCACATCTGTATCCAAATTTCCTCTAAGGACACCAGTCACATTCAATTAGAGCCCACCCTAATGACCTCATTTTAATTACCTCTTGTAAGACCCTATCACCAAATATAGTCACATTTTGAGTTACTGGGGGTTAGAGCTTCAACATGTAAATTTTGAGGGATTACAACACAACTACAACACTGCAACATTTAAACACATGGCTTCTAGGATTGATAAAGTGGGAAGAGAGCACCTGGAAGGTGACACAAGAGCTTTTCACCAACTCTGCCCCAAGGAACATACGACCACTTCTGCTTTCAGTCCAGGGGACAGTCCTCACCTTAACTGCACCCTGACTGGGATGTGTAGGTATCCAGGCATTCAGATGGGGGGTGGGTAGATATGGATGAGCACTATCTGAGTCTCCCACAGCACGGTTATGTGTTTCTCTCCAGTACTCTTTAGCTGTTCAGGTGCAGAAATGGAACAAAGGGCAGTTGGGTTTAGTCTCAGAATTAATATTCTGCCAGCTGGTATGATGAGGAAAGAGAGTAGCAAGGGAGGTAAAGGTGTTTATATAGAAGCAATTTCAGAGGTGGACTATAAGATCTAACCTGGGTAAGGGGTGGGGTAAAGGAATAAAGGATGAATAACAGGAAAAGCTGGTAAGTACAGTAGATTGGAGGACTTGATGAGGTGGCAGAATTTCAGGACTGTGAGAATTAGAGCAGGTGAGTGGATGGATGAGCTGGTGGTCAGGTGGTGGGCTTCTTTTTTTTTTTTAAGTTTTTTTTTTTTTTTAAGATTTTATTTATTTATTTGTTAGAGAGAGAGAGAGAGAGAGAGAGCACAGGCAGACAGAGAGGCAGGCAGAGGCAGAGGGAGAAGCAGGCTCCCTGCTGAGCAAGGAGCCCGATGCGGGACTCCATCCCAGGACGCTGGGATCATGACCTGAGCCGAAGGCAGCCGCTTAACCAACTGAGCCACCCAGGCATCCCAGGTGATGGGATTCTTAAGAATGTCAGAGGTAATATAGTTTTTGATGGTGATGTCAAGAGTAGGTCCCTGAAATTGGGTGGCTGAGATCAGGTGGGACGTAGATTATTCTCCATGAGGGAGACTAGAGAACTGGGAGACCAGGGATTTGTCATCTGTGTGGATGTTGAAGTCATTTAGAGTGGGGACCATAGGAAGGATGGAAGGCAAGAGGGGGATCCAGGTGATAGAAAGAATGAATGTGTATTTCCCCATGAAGATCCTCTTGGTCTTTGATTAGATTTATTCATATTCTAGAGTCTTCGACAGATTTTTGTTATTGTTGTTATTATTATTATTGGGAAACTACTTGGCAACACATCCACAAAATCTCTCTTAGATGGCTTTCTTTTTAGAGATGGTCTGTTGCTGATTTCAGATCATTCCAATTCTGACTTTATCCCCCAATATTGGGGTTGTCCCCCAAATCCCCCCAGTTCCCCTGCATATTAAAAAAACTAAATAAATCCTGAAATCTTTTCTAGGCTAGTTAATAAAACCTGCTACCCGAATGTGTGTATGTGTGAAATATGTAATGTTTATAGTAGGTATGAATCTACTTTTAACTCTTTTCATATAAATGAAAATAAAACATGTTCATCCCTTTTAGCCTTTGTGTATGTTTATATGATGTGCTACATTTTAATGATTTATTTCTGCTGGCCGGCATCTCCAGTGGGTTCTGCAGAGAGCAGTTTTATCTCTGTAAACTTGTATAGAGCATTTGGGCTTCTGCCTATCTAATCTTACGCAGACATTTATTTAAAAAAACAAACAGGGACTCCTGGGTGGCTTAGTTGGTTAAGCGGCTGCCTTCGGCTCAGGTCATGATCCCAGCGTCCTGGGATCGAGTCCCACATCGGGCTCCTTGCTCAGCAGTGAGTCTGCTTCTCCCTCTGCCTGCCACTCTGTCTGCCTGTGCTCGCTCCTGCCCTCTCTATCTGACAAATAAATAAATAAAATCTTTAATAAATAAATAAATAAATAAACAAAGAAGCCAAAAAACAAAGAAACAAAAAACCAGAAAATCCATGGCCACCCTCCAACCTCCTAGAGGCAGATACTACATTGCCAACTTCAGGGTGGTCCTTGAAAATGATGTTTTCTTTGGGACCAGGAATATGTTTAAGGGTGTGAAAACATTTGCACTCCGAGCACATAGTGGAATCTTGATAATACAGCTCTCTAGAATATTGATGCAGAGTTGCTATGTCCAGATTGGCAGAATGTGAAATGCTCAAGGCTGTTGTGTTAAGTTTTTAAAGTTACCAGGTTTGTCACGTGAGGTTTGCTTTCTTTTTGTCTTCAGTCCCCTTAAATTCCTTCAGTTACGCTTGCTTTCTTTCTTTCAGTACTGCCAAACGAGAGAAACTTTCAGAATGCTGCAAAAAGCAATAATTTGGGTCTTATGGAGAAGCTGTTTGAAAAGAAGGTTAACATTAATGCTGTGAACAATGTGAGTAGAAGTCACAGATGTGACAAGTGAGTACCCTAAGGGTAGTTTGGATTTACACAGTCCAACTGAAATAATAATAAAAATTAAAATGATTGTGCTGGCTGGGGTGAAGGAGTGCTCTGTTGTTGGTAGTTCCAGAATGTGTGAGCTCAAGGTGGAATTAAGCGGAGGAATAGTTCTGGGTGTTTTAATTTATCTTATCAGAGGGGAAATACACAGTCACTGTGTGCATCTGTGCAAAGACTGTGGGTGGGCAGTAAAGCCAGTTGTCAAGGTTATGGGCCTGGACTTGATCCTGGATTGCAGCCTGTGGATCATTGGCCTCACACATTCTGGAAAGGCAGAACCTCTTTTGCTTCACAGTTTCATCACTGCTTTCTCTCCAGGGATGTCCTTTGTTGTTCTGCCCACCAAGTTTAACATCCAAAGGAGCATGGGTTTGTATTTTATCACTTTGGAAATATGGTGCCTTTGCATGTCAGGCACTGGGGCTTTTTTTAAAACCTGGCTCTTAACTTTATTGTTCTTGATGTGCCTGGGTTTAGGAGAGAAGTCCACTGCTAGAAATACAAATTTCCTACTGCTTAGTTTTGTAGAGATTTCCTGACAGCTTTTCAGGGCAAGGTTTATCAAAGTGAACAGACTCGGGGCTGTGTTAATTGCTTAGGACAATCTATGCAGTAGATCAAAAATGGGAAAATAGAGGTGGATTTAATGCTAAATGAAGCAGAAGTTCAGTGTTCCGACTTGTACAGACCCCTTCCCAGGCACTGGAGAGGGCTCTAGCAATGTGTTCTCATGCTTAAATAGTTTTGTAAAATCCAAAAAAGTAAGAAACTTTAATTGCCATCAGTTCAGCTTTTTGACTCTCGCTTTAAAGAGGGCACCCTAGAGAGTAGACTTTCCGTTCCACAACACATAGATCTGTCCCAGACAGTGAGGTCATACGGATTGAAGTCATGCATTAGATGCAGTGGAAGGATGTTTACCGGTTGTGCTGTGTATATGTGAGAGATATATGTTTGCATATACATGGAAATTTATGTGTCTATGTGTATATTGTGTGCATGTGTATGTCTGATGTGTTACGGTTATATATAACATTTGTTGTCCATAAGTATCTTAGAAAGAATAGAGAAATAGCAAAATTTTGCAGCATAACAATTTTAGGAACAAAACAAAAACAACAACAAAAACAAAAGGAAAAAATCAGGAAAGAAGGGAGTAAAATCAAAGAAGTAATCAGGTGTCTTTGAAAGTAATATATAGATAAACTGTTGAATAAGTAAAGCAATAATCATTTTCCCAAGTAGTAGGAAATAGATTCTCTAATGTACTTTACAATAATTTAAAAATTTTTTCACATAAGACTTTCTGATTTTTTTGAATATTTTAAAAATATTTTATTTATTTATTTTTGAGAGAGTGAGCACAGAGGGAGACTGAGAGGGAGAAGTAGACCCCCACACTGAGCAGAGAGCTCAATGTGGGGCTCCATCTGGGGACCCTGAGATCATGACCTGAGCTGAAGGCAGACACTTAACCAACTGAGCCACCCAGGCACCCCAAGCCTTTGTGATATTTTAAACTGTATTTTTATGTTAAAGTATTTAAAGGGATTTAATGCTAAATGAAGCATCATTTAGGGCACATTTGAAGCATTTTAATTTATGGTCACTGTGGCAAGTTACCATCAGCTCTCAATGAAATATATTATACTTTCTAATGATATCTCTTTTGGTCCTATTTACAGCAAATTGCTGACATGGTTAGTTGCAGAGTTCCTTAAAATCTGTGATGATAGAGATGAAAAAAAAATATATAAGTGGTTTTATTGAATTCTCTTGGATGCTATTTTGGCTTGACATACCAGAACACAGCTCTAAATTGCAGACACTATCAGGATAACTTATGTTTTGTCAAACGTCAGTTTACCATCAGTTTAGCCACGAAGGACATCAGATATTTAAATTTTGCAACACATTATTTGTTGAAATAAAGGAGGAAATCCGTGTGCAGGTACCTTGTTTGGAAGTAAAACCAGTGTCTAGAATATGGGAAATACGACTTGTATTTTACTTACAAGCAAAACATCTCTTGTCTGAAACACAGTAAACTGTCTCAGGACATCCCAGGAGCACCTTGGTAGCTTTCCTTTGAAGCAACAAACAGTCAGAGCTTTCTTTTTTTTGTGTCTACATAGTCCTGTTCTTTTCTTTTTCCTTGTCTTCCTTCTTTCTTTCATTCTGAAGCAGTTTGTTTAAGTAAAATAAACAGTACAAAAAATTATAGAAGAAAGACCATATATGGGTTGAACATCTAGGAAAATTTTTGTTTTGCATTACCAATATATTCTAAGCAGAAAAAATTGCTGTTCTTAGTGATTGCATATGGGAGAAAATACAACTTTTACTTTTAATTTTATTTACTTATTTTTAAAGATTTTACTTACTTGAGTGAGAGAGGGAAAGCATGTGTGGGGAAAGGGGCAGAGGGAGAAGGAGAGGGATAAGCAGACTCCCTGCTGAGCACAGAGCCTAATGCAGGGCTTGATCCCAGGACCCTGAGATCACCTGAGCTGTAGGCAGACACTTAACTGACTGAGCCATCCAGACATCCCTACAACTTTTACTTTTTTTTTTTTTTAAGATTTTATTTATTTATTTGGCAGACAGAGATCACAAGTAGGCAGAGAGGCAGGCAGAGAGAGAAGGGGAAGCAGACTCCCTGATGAGCAGAGAGCCCGATGCAGGGCTCAATCCCAAAACCCTGAGATCATGACCTTAGCCGAAGGCAGAGGCTTAACCCACTGAGCCACCCAAGTGCCCCAACTTTTACTTTTTAATTAAAATCCATTACACAGTTACAATCAATCATAGGTTATGCCATGCACATATAAACACATGATAGAAAATTATGACCATTTAAGACATAGGAATCATAAAGAAGCTGAATAACAATTAGATGATGGAAAACACAAATTATGTTTCCTCAGATGAACCGCACAGCCCTGCATTTTGCAGTGGGGGCAAATCATTTATCTGCTGTGGATTTCTTGCTCAATCACAAGGCAAGAGTGGATATTGCTGATAAGGTAAGTTCATTTTCATTTGGTAGAATGGATTGGAGCATAACCAGTGTATGGGGGAAATCTGATTACTTCAGTTATCTTTTCTTCACATACACAGCAAATACTTCCAAAATTGGTTTTCACTTTGGAAAGATCTCTTTAGGGTGTATTGGTAACTAAATTGTTTACCTACTACCTGTAGGACTTATGCTTTTGCTCATTTTCTCATACTGACCTTATGGCCAGTAATATGCTTTTGTGGACATTGTTGAGGGTATGTGTTATGGTGAGTGCTGTGAAGTGTGTAAGCCTGATGATTCACAGACCTGTACCCCTGGGGCAAATAATACATTATACGTTAATTAAAAAAAAAGAATAAGATGGTTGCCCATAGTATAATTTGGGACATGGAGGACAGAAACTAACTGGCCTCAGGGACATTAAGTCTTGACTTTGCTGTGTGAACTCTAATAAAGCTTGTTAAGTACATACTATGTACTAGGCACAAGTCTTAGGATTTTGATATTTAGTGCTCAACCTTGTCTCCCAACCTTGTGAGAACAGGGTTACTAAAAATACACAGTTTTCATCTGAAGAGCCCAAGATACAGAAGTTAAATATCTTGCCCAAAGTATTACATCTAAGAAGGGGTGAAGGCAGCATTTAAACCTGGTTTACCTGCTTCCAGAGACCAAGCTGTTAGCCCCAAAGCAGCTTAACTATTTGTCTGCAGTGATATGAAAACCCACCCTAAGGATTTTCTCCCTACTTTTCCTAACTTCACTTACTACTTTACCATGGCGCAAGAAAACCACTTGGGCTGTATATACCTGATATCATGTTCATCATCTCCAGTTGCAATGAAGGATGATGGCCTTGGTTTTTAGAATCCTATGGACTGTGGCTCCTCGTTCTTAGTTAATCAAATGGGCCATTTTTCTTAAAGTGTTCGGTAAGTAGGTTTCCACACAACTATTCTATATTCTGTCTGGATTGACTCATTGGAAGATAAAGCTCAGCGCTGCTTTACTTTCATTTTCCCAGAGCCTGGGTTTTTACTATGTGCTTAGTGAATCTTTGGAAGATGAGTAAATGAAGTCAGATCAAACTAGCTGGTCATCTTATTGGTTTTGTTCATATAGACATGGCCTAGACATGATAATGATGAAAGTTTTTCTTTGTTTTACCAGTGGGGCACATCATTCTCTGTCTACTTTATTCCTCTGAGATTGGTAGGCAAGTTGATTATTATGTAATAAAATCAGAATGAAGAAGTACCCTTTACTAAAAGCTGGCACAGAAAGAACTCTAGTTTTGTGAGGATAAGTTGTATTATGGTTATGGTACTTTACATGTTGTTTGGGTCTGGAAATTGTTATTTGATTATTTTGCAATGTTAGTTAGCCTGCAGAAGAAGATTTGGTAATAGAACTGATTGCCAAGAGTCTATTCTTATTTTGACATTGAAACCCAATTACAGTAACTTTTTAATTTTTAAATAGATGATACAATTTTCTTTCTTTTTGGTGTACAGTTCTGTGAATTTTAGGGCATGTATAGATTCATGTAGTCACCACCATAAACAAAATACAGAACAGTTGCCTCACCTGGAAAATTTCCTCATACCGCCTCTTTGTAGTCAAACCCTCTCTTCTCCATCTCTATATTTTTGCCTTTTTGAGAATGCCATATAAATGATGCCATGTAGCATATAACATTTTGACAATTGCCTCTTTCACTCAGAAAAATCTCTCTTGGATTCATTTGTATTGTATGTATTCTTTCCTTTTTGTTGCTAAACAGTATTTCTGCCACAAGTTTATTTAGGCCTTCACCTGTTGAAGGACATTAGAGTTGTTTCCAGTTTTTTACTATTACAAATAAAGCTGCTCTCACTTTCATGAAGATGTCTGCTAAAGGCTAAGAAGGAAGCCCCTGCCCCTCCCAAAGGTGAAGCCAAAGCAAAGACTTTGAAGGCCAAGAAAGTGGTGCTGAAAGGCATTCACGGTCAGAAAAGAAAGATGACCTGCACATCACCTACCTTCTGATGGCCCACAACACTGCATGTCTGAAGGCAGCCCAAATAGCCTTGAAAGAGTACCCCCAGGAGAAACAGGCTTGATCACCATGCCATCATCCAGCTCCCCCACTGCCCCAACTACTGATTCAGCCGTGAAGAAGATAGAAGATAGCAACACACTTGTGTTCATTGTGAATGTCAAGGACAACCACCACCAGATCAAACAGGTTATGAAGAAGCTCTACGACATTGATGTGGCCAAGGTCAACACCCTGATCAGGCCTGATGGAGAGAAGAAGGCATATGATCAGTTGGCTCCTGACTATGATGCTTTGGATATTGCCAACAAAACTAGGATCATCTAAACCAAGTCCAGCTGGCTAAACCTAAATATAAGTTTTATTCACAAACCACAATAACAAAAAACAAATAAAGGTGCTATCAACATTTGTGTACCAATTTTAAGTAGGTGTAAGTTTTTGTTTCTCTAGTAGAATGCCCTAGGAGTGAGATTACTGGATGGTATAGTAAGCTGTATGTAAGAAACTGTTTTCTGGGGCACCTGGGTGGCTCAGTGGGTTAAAGCCTCTGCCTTTGGCTTGGGTCATGATTCCAGGGTCCTGGGATCAAGCCCCACATTGGGCTCTCTGCTTGGTGGGGAGCCTGCTTTCCTTCCTCTCTCTCTTTCTGCCTGCCTCTCTGCCTACTTGTGATCTCTGTCTGTCAAATAAATAAATAAAATCTAAAAAAAAAAAAAAAGAAAAGAAACTGTTTTCTTTTGTGGCTGGGCTTTGCATTCCCAGCAGCAGTGTAGCAGAACTGTTTGTTCCAGATCCTCATCAGCACTTGTGGCTTTCATTTTTTCTTAAGATTTCATTTATTCATTTGAGAGGGAGAGAGACAGAGCACAAGCTGGGGAAGAGGCTGAGGGAGAAGGAGAAGAGACTCCCCGCGGAGCTGGGAGCTCGATGTGGGGCTGGATCTCAGGACCCTAGGATTATGACCTGAGCCGAAGGCAGATGCTTAACCATCTGAGCCACCCAGGTGCCCCAGATTTTCATTTTTTCTCCTCAGTGTTTTCTTTTCTAATGGATATGTATTGGTGTTTCATTGCTATTTTAATTTGCATTTCTTTAATGGCTAATAATATCGAGCATCTTTCTTGTGTTATTTGCCATTTGTTTTTTTTCTTTGGAGATGTGTCTATTCAAATCTTCTGAATATTTTTTAATAGGGTTGTTTGTTTTCTTAATGTTCAGTTTTGAGAGTTCTTTACATAGTCTGGATACAGGTCCTTGGTTAGATCTGTGATTTGCAAATATTTTCTCATACTCTGTAGCATATCTTTCTCACAGAGCAAAAGTTTTTAATTTTGATGAAGTCCAACTTAGCAGTATTTTTAAAAACGAACCTGGGTGTTATTCTTATACTTAAGAATGATTTGCCTAACTTGTCGTGAAGATTTTCTCCTATTTTTCTTGTAAAATGTTTAGAGTTGTATGTTTACATTTAGATCTATTGTCTATTTTGAGTTACTAAGTAAAAAGTATGAGGAAGAGGTCAAGGTTCATTTTTTCCTTGCATAGGGATGACCAGTTTCTTCATCATTTGACACCAGTTTCCCTTCAGTTTTCAACATTTTTGCAGAGCTCTTTGGACCTGCCCCACGGATGCACTATCCAGGGCCTGGTCTGAGACCCGGGCAGTGGTCTGCCCCATAGTTCAGCATGCCAGGCCTTGGTCATGCTGTGTAGGGTCATGGTCTGTGTACAGATTGGGGTGAGGCCATACACTTACTTCTCAAGCTTCCATCTCTCCAGCATCCTCACCCCCACATTCCCCAGCTCCAGAGCCCCTTTCCCTTTTTCTGCCATTCTGACTAGAAAGTCAAAGGTGTGCTCTCTAAGCTCCCTATGTTGCTTCCCATGATTAGGTCTGCTTCTGGGACTGAGGAAGGAAAATAACCAGCATGGGTCCACACCCCACCCACTCTTCTGGTCCAAGAGGATTTCTCTGTTAGTTTTAGGTGCTTGTGCAGTTAGTGCTGTTGCTACCCCTTCTACCACAGGGCTCCAGCTTTGGGAATGAGGCTTGCCTGGGGCAGGGCCAGAAGAGAATAAAGAAACAGTACTTCTGCTACTTTCTCTGTCCTGTAGGGCCTCCCTTCTGCTCCTCAGACTAGAAAGAGAGGGCTTCTCTTAGAGCTCTGTCTGTTCCCACAGCACACTTCTGTGACTTACGCTGCCTTGAGTTCAAGCTGCAAGGTATGGAAGGAAAAAAACAGAAACCAAATCAGGAAACAGTCTTTGTTTATATTTTGAGTTATGGTTTACTTCCCAATCTACCTGCTATCATTTGCTTCTCAGAGTCCTCAAATAGCTACTCTATGAATTTTGTCTGGAGATTTTAGTTGCATTTGGTGAGAGACAGTGTACTTACTCCATACTACCAGGATTTAATCCCAAATCTTTTTTTTTTTTTAAGATTTTATTTTTATTTATTTGAAAGACAGAGATCACAAGTAGGCAGAGAGGCAGGCAGAGAGAGAGGGGGAAGCAGGCTCCCCGCTGAGCAGTGAGCCTGATTCGGGGCCCCATCCCAGGACCCTGAGACCATGACCTGAGCCGAAGGCAGAGGCCCAACCCACTGAGCCACCCAGGCGCCCCTTAATCCCAAATCTTTAACATACTGAAAAGTAAAAGGAATTATACAATAAACACTTACGCCGCATCCATTGCCCAGGTTGGTAGCATCTTTTCTTTTTTTTTTTTTTTTAAAGATTTTATTTATTTATTTGTTAGAGAGAGAGAGAGCGAGCACAGGCAGACAGAGAGGCAGGCAGAGGCAGAGGGAGAAGCAGGCTCCCTGCCGAGCAAGGAGCCCGATGCGGGACTCGATCCCAGGACTCTGGGATCATGACCTGAGCCGAAGGCAGCCGCTTAACCAACTGAGCCACCCAGGTGTCCCCGCATTTTTTCTTTTAAACAGCATGTCTGAGGATCACCATGTTTCCAATATATTGAATATACTACTGGTTTCTGTCAGACCGTAAGTCAGTTGTTCCTGGAATGATGAAGAGATGTTCTACCAACTTATTCTCTTTGAGGCTTTTCCAAACATATATTTGGAAGCTAGCATCAGCTTTTTATTTTTTGTAATTTGACCTTGTAAGATTGAAATGCTGTCAGGTGGGAAATATGGTATTGTACATATATATTCCAGATATTCCTCTGTACTCCACTTTGAAAGTTTCACTAAGTTTAATATTTCTATAACTTTATTCACAGTGGCATTAGAACATAACTAAGAAAATGCTTTTTATAATTCAAGCAATGCTCTGTTTGGTCAAACTTTCTTTATCTGGGTCATGAGCCTTGAATTTGACTTTGCAGATCTGTCTTCTAACACCTGTTTGTAAAGAGCCAACAATTGAACCCCTTCACCATCAGTATTTATTCATTCCCTGCTGTGGGTAAATCTCTAGGCCAGCTAATGGAGATTTAATAGCATTTAAGTTCTTGTTATTCAAAGTGTCGCCCTGAGATCAGAAACACTGGCCTTTCCTGGGAGCTTGACATGCAGAATCCCAGACCCCACCCCAGACCTCCTGAGTCAGAATCTGTGACTTAACAAGATCCCTAGATGACTGTGTCAGGAAGCACTGGCATGAGATACAGTCCCTACTCTGAGGGGTGTACAGTCTATTAAGGGAGCAAGGACAAAGACCTTTAATATAATGTATCTCTCAAGGCATTGCAAGCTAATCATGGCCTAGGTGCTGAGAGCTCCAGGTTCAAAGTCAGTGGCATCCCTGATTCTTGGGAAGAGGCATACTTGATAAATGGAGGCTCTTAACAGATGTGAGTCAAGGATCCCAGGTGAAGAGCAGGTGGTGCTTAGAGAATAATGATAGGCATCAGCTCCCAGCTTCTTATCTCTGGGGAGGTACTCCAGTGTATGTGCTCCTCAGGGAAAGTTAATGACCTCACCTATGACCACACTGTTGATAGGGATAGATCGTCACTGACTGTGGGCCTTTCACGCTTTACAGAACTTTCTGTACAAGTGTGAGTGTAATCCATAACATGGTCACAGACTGTCCTAGACATGTCAGTTTCTTGTCACAAGACATAGTTTTATGAACATTTTTGTTAGGGAATTAACATCTGTGAGCAGTGATTCTTAGCCTCTGAGGAATGATGGGTCCACTTGGAATATATGGCTTCAAGGATTCCTGTTGTAGGCAGTTTGAATTCCTGACTCTTGGATTTTATGATTAGTGTTTGAAATCTTTAAGTGTTGCCCGCTTTGAAATTAGGAATGACCTCTTAGGAAAAAATAGAGCTCCTATCCAAGTGTGATTTATCTTCTATCAAAAATATTTCTGAGAAGGGCTTGAAAAGCATCTGGTTTCACTGCTATTCTTTGGAAAACTCACAGTGCAATGTTCTTCATGACTGAACAGGTGTCTTGTGATCCCTTGGGGATGTCAATTCATTTGTTTGACAGGGAAACATGATTTTTGGAGTCATCAGTATGTGTGGAACTTAAAGCCATGAGGACGAGACCACCTAAGAAAAATCCAAAGCTGGTGACATCAAGCTCTAATACAAAGCTGTAATCATCAAGACAGTATGGTACTGGTACAAAAACAGACACATAGATCAATGGAACAGAATAGAGAACCCAGAAATACACCCTCAACTCTATGGTCAACTAATCTTTGGCAAAGCAGGAAAGAACATCCAACCGAAAAAAGACAGTCTCTTCCACAAATGGTGCTGAGAAAATTGGACAGCCACATGCTGAAGAATGAAACTGGACCATTTCCTCACACCGTACACAAAAATAGATTCAAAATGGATGGGAGATCTCAGTGTGAGAGAAATCCATCAAAATCTTAGAGGAGACTACAGGCAGCAACATCTTTGACTTCAGCTTGCAGCAACTTCTTGCTAGACCCATCTCCAAAGGCAAGGCAAAGGCAAAAATGAGCTATTGGGACTTCATCAAGATAAAAAGCCTTTGCACAGCAAAGGAAACAGCTGACAAAACCAAAGGCAATCAACAGAATGGGAGAAGCTGTTTGCAAATGGCATATCAAATAAAGGGCTAGTATCCAAAATCTATAAAGAACTTATCAAACTCAATACCCAAAGAACAAATAATCCAATCAAAAAATGGGCAGAAGACATGAACAGACATTTCTGCAAAGAAGACATTCAAATGGCCAACAGACACATGAAAGAAAGCTCAACATCACTTGGCATCAGGGAAATACAAATCAAAACCACAGTGAGATACCACCTCACACCATCAGATGGCTAAAATTAACCAGTCAGGAAACGATGTTGGAGAGAGGATGCAGAGAAAGGGAAACCTTCTTAGACTGTTGGTGGGTATGAAAGCTGGTTCAGCCACTCTTGAAAACAGTATGGAGATTGCTCAAAAGGTTGAAAACAGAGCTACCCTACGACCCAGCAATTGCACTACTGGGTGTTTATCCCAAAGATATAAATGTAGTGATCCTAAGAGTCACCTGCACCCCAGTGTTTATAGCAACAATGTTCACAATAGCCAAGCTATGAAAAGAGCCCAGATGTCCATTGACAGATGAATAAAAAAGATGTGGTATATATATATATAATGAAATACTACTCAGCTATCAAAAAATGAAATTTTGGGGCGCCTGGGTGGTTCAGTGGATTAAGCCGCTGCCTTCGGCTCGGGTCATGATCTCGGGGTCCCGGGATCGAGCCCCGCTTCGGGCTCTCTGCTCTGTGGGGAGCCTGCTTCTTCCTCTCTCTCTGCCTGCCTCTCTGCCTGCCTCTCTGCCTGCTTGTGATCTCTGACTGTCAAATAAATAAATAAAATCTTTAAAAAAAAAAATGAAATTTTGCCACTTACAATGACCTGGATGGAACTAGGGGGTGTTATGCTAAGCAAAATATGTTGATCAGAGAAGGACAATTATCATATGATCTCACTGAAATGTGGAATTTAAGAAATAAGACAGAGGATCATAGGGGAAGAGAGGGAAAAATAAAACAAGACAAAATCAGGGAGACAAACCATAAGGGACTCTTAAGCATAGGAAACAAACTGAGGGTTGCTGGAGGGGAGGGTGTGGGGGATGGGATAACTGAGTGATGGACATTAAGGAGGGTACATGATATAATGAGCACTGGGTATTATATAAGACTGATGGATCACCTCTACCTCTGAAACCAATAATACATTATGTGTTAATTGATTTTAAATAAAAATAAATAAATTTAAAAAATATTTCTGACCTCTTTTTGGCCGTATGTGAAACTGGATTTAGTATTCCTGAATAGAGACCATTAATTTGTAGAGAAGAGTCATCAAGGAAGAAATTGTGTTTAGGGCACATTTCTTGAAGAACCTCAGCGAATTATTGTCCATCATTAGTCCTTGGGAAAAAGTGAAGAACTTGATGAGCATTTTCTGCATATTGGAATTGTAAATATATAAGTAGACTTAATTAGACTCACTGGCTAGTGTGACGCTGAAATGTACATTTTATAAAGTGTGCACATTTAAAGCAGAGTTTATCAACAGTGACCCTATGACATTTTAGTCAGATGATTTTTTTTGTTGTGGGGGACTGTTTGGGATCATAGGATGCTTTGCAGTATCTCTGGCTTCTACCCACTAAATGCCAATATCTTCACTCAGCCACAGCAATCAGAAGTATCTTCAGACATCTCCAAATGTCCCCTGGGGGGCAAAATTGGCCCACCTCCCCCACTGAGAACCACTGAGTTACACCTCAATAATCCGGGACTTCCTTTTCACTTTTCCATATCTGTACTTTCCTGAGAAGAAGAGAATACATTAATGCAGTTTCTGGGGCAACCAAAGTAAATGCCAAAAGGCAAATGAAAGTGCCCCCCACAGACCCTCCTTCCTTGTTTTAGTCATACAGTATACCTCTAGCAAACTGGTTTCTTGATTACAAACAAGGTCAATTAGGAGATGCAGATAAGATGGAAGTCACTTGAACAGAGAAATGGGTGATTTTTTTTTTAAAGACTTTATTTTTATTTATTTGACAGAGATCACAAGTAGGCAGAGAGGCAGGCAGAGAGAGAGAGAGAGAGGGAAGCAGGATCCCTGCTGAGCAGAGTGCCTGACACGGGACTCGATCCCAGGACCCCGAGACCATGACCCGAGCCGAAGGCAGTGGCTCAACCCACTGAGCCACCCAGGCACCTGGGTGATTTTTTTGACAGAGATAAAAGGAAACAGAAGATCAGACACATGAATTTACGGTTAAGGAATCTGAGGCTGAATGTGAACTAGAACAGAGTACTTGAAAGTAGGAGAGCCAAATTGGAGGTCGGTTTCTTTTAATTCCACAGATCACGCTCATAATGTCTGCTCTATATTACTTCTCTAACTTGGGGCCTAGGATGCATGTCCCAGCTTTCCTAGTTTAGTACTCTCCATTTCCACCTTCCTGAGACAGCCAACGTTAACTGCCAGCTGTTTCCTTTCACACTTTTCTCCTGATCCTTCCGTCTACAAGTCTAACTATCCACAGCATCCCTAAATGTCAGTGGGTACTTACTTAGTCTTTGTCAGTCTGTTTCATGCACCATGCACACCTATATAATTTTATATAGAAGAATATTTCAAATGATTTATATATAAATAGGGTTCTTTTTTTATTAATTATTTTATTAACATATAATGTATTATTAGCCCCAGGGGTATAGGTCTGTGAATCATCAGGCTTACATACTTCACAGCACTCACCATAGCACATACCCTCCCCAGTATCCATAACCCAACCACCCTCTCCATACCCCTAACCCCCTGGCAACCTTCAGTTTGTTTTGTGAAATTAAGAGTCTCCCTGGTTTGTCTCCATCCTGATCCCATCTTGTTTCATTTTTTTCCTTCCCAACTCCCCAAACCCCTCACTCTGCCTCTCAATCCTCACATCTGGGAGATCATATGATAATTGTCTTTCTCTAATTGACTTATTTCACTCAGCATAATCCCTTCTAGTTCCATCCACGTCATTGCAAGTGGCAAGATTTCATTTCTTTTGATGGCTGCATAGTATTCCATTTGTGTGTGTGTGTGTGTGTGTGTGTGTGTGTGTGTGTGTGTGTGTATACCACTTCTTTTTTTAAATATTTTTCTTTTCTTTCTTTTTTTTAAAGATTTTATTTATTTATTTGACAGACGAGATCACAAGTAGGCAGGGAGAGAGGAGGAAGCAGGCGGTCTGTAGAGCAGAGAGCCCGATGCAGGGCTCGATCCCAGGACCCTGGGATCATGACCTGAGCTGAAGGCAGAGGCTTTAACCCACTGAGCCACCCAGGCACCCCCACCACTTCTTTATCGATTCATCTGTTGATGGACATCTCCTTTCTTTTTAAAAAAATTTTCTTATTAACATATAATGTATTATTAGCCCCAGGGGTACAGGTTTGTGAATCATTAGGCTTACACACTTCACAGCACTCACCATAGCACATACCTTCCCCAATGTCCATAACCCAAACAACACCCTCTCCCTACCTCCCTCCCCACCGGCAACCCTCAGTTTGTTTTGTTAGATTAAGTCTCTTATGGTTTGTCTCCCTCCCAATCCCATCTTGTTTCATTTATTCTTTTCCTACCCTCCAAACCCCCCATGTTGCCTCTCAACTTCCTCATATCAGGGAGATCATATGATAATTGTCTTTCTCTGATTGACTTATTTCGCTAAGCATTATATCCTCTAGTTCCATCCATGTCATTACAAATGGCAAGATTTCATTTCTTTTGATGGCTGCATAGTATTCCATTGTATATATATACCACCTCTTCTTTATCCATTCATCTGTTGATGGACATCTACGTTCTTTCCATTGTTTGGCTATCATGGACATTGCTGCTGTAAACATTCCCCTTTGGATCACTACTTTGTATCTTTAGGGTAAATACCCAGTAGTGCAATTGCTGGGTCATAGAGTAGCTCTATTTTCAACTTTTTGAGGAAAAATAGGATTCTTTTTATAACCTCAGTCTTCTCTGTTTTTTATTTTCTGTGCACCTGCTCCTTCTCCAGTAACTACATTTAACAAGTATGTTAAACTACATTTGGGACGCCTGGGTGGATCAGTTGGTTAAGCGGCTGCCTTCGGCTCAGGTCATGATCCCAGCGTCTGGGATTGAGTCCCACATCGGGCTCCTTGCTTGGTGGGGAGCCTGCTTCTCCCTCTGCCTCTGTCTACCATTCTGTCTGCCTGAGCTCGCACTTTCTCTCCCTCTCTCTAAAAAATAAATAAATAAAATATAGAAAACAAAAAACAACAAAAAAACTACATTTAATGGAGTATGTGTGTTTATTTCTGTACTTTCCTCATGCTCATAGAATCATATCTATATTGGTATTGAACATCTGTCTACCTACATACCCACCTTAGACAGATATAGATACATATGTGTACACATGAGTTTTTGTCATTGCTTGTTTTATAAAAAATGGGACTATTTTTTTCTGCATTATAGTCTTCACATTTAACAGCTACTTCTTGGAAGTCTCCCCAAGTCAGTTTTTATAGCTCTAAGTCATTATTTCTAACAACTGCTTAATGTGATCTGACTGTGCCCTAATTTGTTCAGCATTCTTATATCGATGGACATTTACCTTGCTCTCATTTTTAAGGGCTAAAGTTATTATTTTTATTTACATAATATTAGGTTTTAAAAACTCATTTTCAAAGAATAGATTCCTAGTAGTGGGATTGCTGGTTGAATTGAAAATTTCAATAGATATTGCCAGATTGCTCAAACTGTAACGGTTCATTTCCACTAATACCTTAAGAGAGCACTTTTTTTTGGTCCACTTTTTCAGTTGGTTTAATTACCTTCTTTTTTGTCAATTTGCAAGAGGTTTCATGTATTAGAAAAAGTAACCATTTATCTTTGATAAATACATTTTTAAAAATCTATCATTGGTTTCTTGACTTTACCACCATTCTTTCCTTTTATAACTTGTGGATTAAGACACCGTACCTTACAGTCTAGATTTTCTTCTTACTCTTTTTTGTGTCTAATATAAGATTTAGTTTTGTTTTCTTCCATGTGGAGACTGACTTGTGCCTGTACCACTTATTAAATGCATTCCTTTTCCCCATAGAATTGAACTATCACATTTGCTATATATTAAGTTTTTTCCCCTATTTATTAATTTTCACTAACTGAATATTAACTTGGCCTTTGTTGACTGAGACTGTGTTATGGCTCATTCCAGTGATAGATGCTTTTCTTTTTTCTTCCTGGGGAAGCACGGCTTAACAGTACTTCACCTTGCAGCCTGGTCTGGAAGTCTCGAGATCACGCTCATGCTCATTCGAGCTGGAGCAGACCAAAGGGCCAAGAATGAGGTAGGTATGTAGGCCACACCAGGACATAGTTCACACTACCCCAGTGTGGTATGGGGAAGTCCTAAGATCACTGTGTAATTATGTCCCTCACCTTGGCTCACCTTGGCTCTCTTCAGGATGGAATGAATGCCCTCCACTTTGCAGCTCAGAGCAATAATGTACGCATTGTGGAGTACCTCATTCAAGACCTGCACTTGAAGGACCTGGACCAGCCTGATGAGGTATATTTGCTATAGTGGGACAGGTCCTATGCATACCCCCACCAAATTCCTCTTTCTTTCTACTCCTGCTGGAGCTGCCAAAGCAGTCAGCACAGACAGACCTGGCCCCGTAGCCATCACTCTGAGATGAGAACAGATGAGAAGTGTTGGTGGTGGCCCTGGTATCTCATGTGAGAAGGGCAGGAAGCATTGAGCAAGCATCCAGATTCTTTTTTCCCTCTCTGTTCCCTAATCCTGGCTGATTGTGGACAGTATCCTCCCTGTTTTGTATTCAGAATATATGTTTGCATTTTACTCCCATTATGTGTGGTCTTTTGGGAGTGTATTTGATCCAAGACTATGCAGTAATGGGTCATGGAATATAATTCAGTGTTAACCATATTTGTGTACATTTTAGTTCTTTTCTTTTCTTTTTTAAAAGATTTTTAAAAATGTATTTATTTGACACAAAGAGAGAGACAGTGAGAGCAGGAACACGAGCAGGGGGAGTGGGAGAGGGAGGAGCAGGATTCCCATCCAGTAGGGAGCCTGATGCAGAGCTTGATCCCAGGGCTCCAGAATCATGACCTGAGCTGAAGGCAGAGGCTTAATGACTGAGCCACCCAGGTGCCCCTCTTTTTCTTTTCTTAGGGAGATGTATACTAATAATAGCCACCACCTACTGAGCATTTATTAGTGTGCTAGGTATAGAGGAAATCTATTTACGTACATTATTTCATTGAGAGGTCTAGGGCTTGGTGTGTGTGGATGCTTAACAAATCATAGCTGAATGAATGAATGATCTTGTTAATTCCCTATCATATACAGAAAGATTTTGCTTATTTTTAAAGGTGATGAAATTGAGGCTCATAGAACCTAAGTACCTAGTCCAGTGTCCCAAAACTGGAAAGTGAAAGCTAGGATTTGAATTCAAGTCTAGCTGACCCCAGTCACCGTGCCATCCTGCTGTCCTGTCTTCCTTCTCAGATGACAGTGGGCATCCCCTGTGTGCCAGGGACTTTTTCCTGGAATGTCTTCTTCTAGGCTTTTCTCATAGAGGAGTGTACCCTGTGAGGTTGACATTTTGATTTCAAATGGGACCTCCTTTTTACTGTGCCTAGAACATTATTCTCCACAAAAGTCTCTCCAGAAATTAAGCTGTAATACCTCACTTTACCTCTTGTAAAAAATTTTCACATTCTTTTCTGACCTTAGTCTTTTTTTTTTTTTTTTAAGATATTATTTATTTATTTGACTGACGGAGATCACAAGCAGGCAGAGAAGCAGGCAGAAAGAGAGAGGAAGCAGGTTCCCTGCTGAGCAGAGAGCCGGATGTAGGGCTTGATTCCAGGACCCTGGGATCATGACCTGAGCTGAAGGCAGAGGCTTTAGCCCACTGAGTCACCCAGGTGCCCTGACCTTAGTCTTTTTAAAAAAGATTTTATTTATTGACAGAAAGAGAGAGAGGACAAATGGGTAGTGGCAGACAGAAGGAGAAGCAGACTCTTTGCTGAGCAGAGAGCCCGATGTGGGGCTCCATCTCAGGACCCAGGATCATGACTAGAGCTGAAGGCAGATGCTTAACAGACTGAACCACTCAGGTGCCCCTGACCTTAGTCTTAACAACAATAACAATAATATTAATAGCAACTCTTTTCTTCAAATGAAGTCTATACATTTGTTTTACTTCCTCAGAGTATGACTGAGCAACTGTACATTTACAACTTGGGGGAGACAGATTTGGGCTGTGGTCTGGGCATATATTAGTATGAGCTTTAAGCAAGTTTTCCAACTGGTGAAAGCTACAGTGTGTAAAAGGGATGATTGGGAAGGGGGGCTTCCATATAATTTTTTATCAGCAGTACCTCTATGATTTCATAAGATGATTGATATTTCCTCAATTTTATGTAAAAGGCCTCTACCATTGAATTTCATTGCAAGCCATTCTACCACCCCTTTCCAGTCAGACACTACCCCTAAGTGTTCCCATGTAGCAATACTGAAACAGCCACTGCTGGGATGTTTAAATGAGTTAATGATTGTAAAGCACTTAGCAAAGAGCCTGATA
>RCUC01143129.1:0-19462 GCA_003697995.1 Taxidea taxus jeffersonii | reverse complement strand
AAAAGATTTTATTTATTTAGTTATTTGAGTGAGAGAAAGTCAACGAGAGAGGAGTGGGGGCTGAGAGGCAGAGGGAGAGGGAGAAGCAGGTTCCCCACTGAGCAGGGAGCCAGACCTGGGACTCGATCCCAGGACCCTGGGATCATGACCTTAGCCAAAGGCAGATGCTTAACTGACTGAGCCACCCAGGCGCCCCGAGTACACACCTGTATTTTATACTTGTGTGTATATATATCATCCACACATACCATACATATATATATATATAATTTATAACTTATATATATGCAAAATATCTCTAGGAAGAACATAATACTTTAGTAATAGTGATTGTCTGTGGGTGGGGAGGAGCTGGGTGATTTGAGAACAGAGGTGGGGAGATGCCTTTGAAATTTTGAAACTTGTGAATTTATTAAAAAATCAATAAAGTGTAAAATTTTTAAATTGTGCTATTCTCTGCAGCTCAGAAATTTCACTTCTAGGGATTTATACTTAGTAAATAATCATGGCAAAGATTTAGTTACGAGGATGTTGCCCCTGCTTCATTTAATATCAAAATGGGAGAGGTGCCTGGCTGATTCAGCTGGAGGAGTGTGCGACTCTTGATCTTGAGGTTGTGAGTTCGAGCCCCATGTTGGGTGTAGAGATCGCTTGAATAAGTAAATAAAGAAGCTTTAATAGTGTGAAAATGGTAAACCACCCAAGTATTCAGCAATAGGAAGTTTGTGGAATGGCTTACGCCACTCTCATAATCTGCCACCATCAAAAATGATGCCAGAGAGAACAATTCAGGGCCACAGTGAGGGGATCATGATATTGTAATTGACAAGAAGTTATGAAATGGTATGGCTTAATCTTATCTTTAAATTTAAGTAAATCTTATCTTTAAAGTAAATTTGAAGGTAGATGGAGATCAAGACACATGGGTAGCTACAGATGGAGAAACTAAAATGTTAACAGTGATTATCTCTGGGAGGTCTGATTCTGGTTAATTTTGTTTTTCTCCTGTTTCATCTGTGTTTCCAACAATAAACATGTACCAAGGTTATAAAAACGCAAAGGCTGAAAGTTTGTGTGTGTGTGTCTCTCTCTCCCTCTCTTATTTTTAAGATTCATGGATGATTCTATATATAGCAGCTCTGGGTAGAGAATTTGAAACTTTGTTTTTAAAAAGGGCAGTTCTTCAAGAGCAAAGGTCACTAGACTTTCATCATTGGGTAGAGAGAGCGGCCCACTGTGTTAAGAAGTTCTAGCATTTTGGCTACACCATTGACCTCCTCCCAACCCACTGGCCAGTGGGCGCCACGTCCAGCTGCTCTGTCCCCAGCTACCCCTGATCAAAACTGGTAGGTTGGGACGCCTGGGTGACTCAGTTGGTTAATCGGCTGCCTTCGGCTCAGGTCATGATCCCAGCGTCCTGGGATCGAGTCCTGCATCGGGCTCCTTGCTCAGCAGGGAGCCTGCTTCTCCCTCTGCCTCTGCCTGCCACTCTGTCTGCCTGTGCTCACTCTCTCTGACAAATAAATAAAATCTTTAAAAAAAACAAACAAACTGGTAGGTAGGGGGGGCTCCAGAATTTCTAGAGGAAGGTGGTTATCACTGAGGAGTGATCATGGGATGAATCTCCAACCTACATTGCCAAAGTCAGCCCACTGTTTTCACTTCCATTTGTAGGTTAAAAATGACCAAGTGCAGGGCTGAATGGTGTCCCCCCGCCAAAATTTACATGTTGAAATTCTAAGCCCCTAGTACCTCAAAATATGACTATATTTGAAGATGGGTCTTTACAGAGGTAATTAAGGGAGCTTCTGACTCTTGTTTTCAGCTCAGGTCCTGATCTCAGAGTCATGAGATCAAGCCCCACATCAGGCTCTGAGCTCAGCATGGAGTCAGCTAGAAATTCTTTCTCTCCCTCTCCCTCTGCCTCTCCCCTGCTTGCATGCATGCTCTAAATAAATAAACAAATAATCTTTAAATTTTTTAAAATAAATAAATTATTTTAATAAATAAGCAAATAAATAGGTAATTAAGGTAAAATGAGGTCATATGGGTGGCCCCCAATCCAATATGACTGGTATCCTTAGAAGAAGGGGAGAGATGCCTGGGTGGCTCTGTTGGTTAAGCATCTGCCTTCGGCTCGGGTCATGATCCCAGGGTCCTGGGATCGAGTCCAGCATCGGGCTCCTTGCTTCTCCCTCTGCCAGCTGCTTCCGCTGCTTATACGCTCTCTCTCTCTCTCTCTGACAAATAAGTAGATAAAATCTTTTTTAAAAAATGAAGAAGAAGAAGAGATGAGGACACAGACAGACACAGAGGGAGGACTGTCTGAAGACCCAGGGAGGAGAAGAGACCTCAGTAGAAACCAACTCTGCTATTACCTTGATCTAAGACTTCTAGCCTCCAGGGTGGTAAGAAAATTCATGTCTGTTAAAAAAAAAAAAAAAGAAAAGAAAAGAAAATTCATGTCTGTTGTTTAAATCACCCTGGCAGTGGTTCTTTGTTATAGCAGCCTTGGCAAACTAATACACCAAGTTTCCTAGAGATACACGTTTACGTAAGGTTGAGAAAATGCCCATTGTCCATAGTGAAGACTATGATCTTTGCTAGTAGCTCTGAGGTACGGAGCTCGTGGTGATTATTGGGGCCCCCCCTCGCCCCTTAGTGCCACCTCTGCTGGCTACACATTGGCATCCCTGGCCTTTCCAGCAGGCGGAGGCCCAGAAATAATCCTGCATCCATCCAGCCTGGGGTTCGAGATGCAGCCTCCATTTCCCTGCCAAGGCTACAGCCCTAAGTGGAGGGGCAGCCCGGCCCTGAGGCCCCCGCAGGATCTTGCCAGTCCCCTCTCCAGGGACCATGTGGGACCCTGACACTCCTCCCAGAGGGAGCCTTCCTGGACCTGTCCACCACCTCCATCCCCAGAGAGGCTGTCTGCAGAAGTTCATCCCACACCACCGTCAGATCCTGGAGTACAGTGGCTGGTTTGGAGGGAACACCATGTCCCAGGGACTGCCCTTCATGGGGCTCTAAAGGCCCCGGGCATTCTTGGGGTGCCTGGGTGGCTCAGTTGGTTCAGTGTCTGACTCTTGATTCTGGCTCAGGTCATGATCTCAGGGTTGTGAGATCAAGCCCCGCATTGAGCTCTGCGCTCAGCACAGTCTGATTCTCTCCCTCTCTCTCCGCCTCTCCCCCTGCTCTCACAGCATCTCTCTCATTCAAACAGATAAATGAATCTTAAAAAAAAAAAAACCCACCCAAAATAATAGTAAAGGGCCTTCTTACTCTCAAAGCCCACATCCCTCAAATGCATTCAAATGCTTCCACATGTCACATCACACATAATTTGCATAAACTATAGAAGCCTGGTTGCAATTATCTAGTTAACATTTTGTAGACATTTAATCATTTCATCTTTGCAATATGCTTTCCTTGTTTTGGAGCTGGTAACAATCCTCGCTGTGGCTCAGGTGTTTCCATGGATGCTTGAAAAGCTGGTTGGTTCCTGGGCACCACAGCGATGGACACAGTTGTTGGCGGTCCTCGGGACCCCTTCCAAGGAGGTCCAGCGTGCACTGGGTGTGCCTGACCCAAGAGGAGCCCCCCAGGCACCCAGTGTCCAGTTGCAATGCCCCAACTCCCTTTCGGAGTTGGAGGGTAAAAGGGCTACCCATTTTCCCAGCAGAGCTGGCCTCTTCCTTCTCCTTAAACTTGCTCCTTGGTGACCTTGTGCCTTCTCTTGCTTCCAGCAGATTTCCCCTGGGCTGGAAAAGCCAAGGACTAGGAAGGCCTTAGCCATCATAGAATCCAAATATCCCCCCATTACAGAGATAAGAAAATGGGAGTCCAGAGGAAGGACAGTCCTCTTCAGGAGCACCCCTATGTTTTTGTGTAATTTGAACATAGAAATCTGCCCTAGGCCAAGATTGAGATTTTGCAGTTACTCAGGAGGAACGCTTGAAGCAGGGTCTTCCACCCTTCTAGGACCATTGCAAGTCCGGGTTTTGCTGTCATCCCAGGCCAGTGGTTTTCTCCCAGCTGTACTGTCTCTTACTCTCAACAGCACCCCGCTGGGACCTCAGGGAAGGCGGGGACTTTGCCCCAGGTGCTGAGCGTCAGATACAAAACAGGATGCCCGGTTACATTTGAATTTCAGATCAACAACATTTTTTTTTTTTTAAGTATAAGGATATCCCAAATGTTGTTGTTGATCTGAAAATTGAATGTAACTGGGCATCCTGTATTTTTATTTACTAAACCTGGCCACCCTCTGAGCATCCTCTTTTCGTTTGGGTCAGGCCCTTCCGACCAGCAGCTGCGAATTTCCTTGCCACCTCACCAGTGTGTGTGTGAGTCATGCAGCAGCGGACCTCCAGGCAAATGTTTTTGAATGGAACAGCATTGCGGTTTGGGGGAATTCCCCCCACTGTCCCCATAACGCATGTGCTGGCAAAGAATGATGCCCGTGAGAGGAAAATAAAAGAGGGCCACAGGAGTTCCTCCCACCTTGGGGACAGTCCCCAGCCACGCTAGCTCTGGGAAGGAGTCTCTCATTCAGCAGCTTGCGCCTCACCTCTCAGAAAGGCACATGCTGCTGGGAGAATCTTTGGGATATCAGCCACGGGATCTTTCCAGCCAACCCTCTGAGGGCCTGATAGCCTTCCTTCCCTGCCTTTCCGAGAAGAGGTCTACCGGGAAGAATGGGCTGGTGGGCTGTGAGCTGGGCAGGTGACCTCAAGGATCACGACAGTATCTTCATCAGGGGATCACTGTGGGTAATACAGGAGGAAATTAATACAGAATGCTTGGCTTTCCATCAATGGTGGCTATTGTTTGAATACTGTGAGGGCTTTTGCTTTACCCTCCAAGCCAGTGGGTCTTCCTGAGAAGGCTTCTCTCAGTTCTCTGGGCTCCCACAGTTTGACCTCATGAAGCTTTGGGCCTCCAAAATGGGCATGTCTCCTGGACCAGAATCGGCATTCAGTTGACGTCGTCTGTCAGCTCATGGGGGCTAGATTTTTCAGTTGCCCAGCAGAGCCCTGAGGAAGCTAGACTCAGAGGAGGTTGGCTTGGAGTGCTGAGGAGATAAGTTTCCTATGCTGGTGTCTCTGAGGGAAGGCAGGCCACATTTGTGCCTGTGGTGGGGAGCCGGGAGGGAGCCTGGAGTTGCGTCCCTGAGGAGGAAGAAAGGAGGGGTCATGGGAAAGGGCCTGCAAAACACACGTCCTCACTTTCCTCTTCTGGAATTTCCGATATCAGGCCCCAACAATGCGCATTGGTTGGAACTGAGGTGGGAAAGCTCCTGAAGTCAAAAGGTCTCTCCCTTTAACCTCCCTTTAACATCTGGCTCTGCCAAGGTCCCTCAGGTTGGGACACTCTGGCTTCTTAGAAAGAAACTGAAAGCCCTTAGGAGAAACTCCACCACTTCCCCTTCCTCAGTAAGAGGAACTTGGAGTTGCCCTGACAGGAAAGCCTTGGTGGGGTTTCTCGGAAGCTGCCACTGCTTCTCTACTGAGGAAAACCGCAGGCGGGGGGCCAGGCTGGGGGCCAGGCCAGGGGCCAGGCCGAGGGCCACGCTGGTGGAAAACAAGCCATTGACAAAGTCATGGCCTTTGGTTAGGCTCCTGAGCAGGACTGGGGAGCTGCCAACATTTTCTCTCCAGCAGCAACCGCTACCCCTTCCCAGCGATCTTCATGCTGTTCCCCTCCCTCTCAGCTGCCAGGTTCCCTTCCCACTGCCCGCCCCCTCCCCAGCCTCTTAACTGAATCGCCCTTGTGTCTGTGCTCTAGGTCCCCTACTGTATTCACCACCTGTCAAAACTCATCCATCTAGTTCCCACCCCTCAAAGAAGCACTGACTCTCCAGCCTTGGGGGTATCCAGTGAGCACAGGGAGTGACATTCTGGAAGAGGCCAGACCCTCTGTGCTATCTCAGATGACCTACCGAGTAGAGAAAGGGCAGGTACTGGTCACACAGGATGCCTGACTTAACAGTGACCTCTGTTTGCCCCATTCATTGCTAGACTGGACAGAGACTTCTCTCTGGAGACTGGGGTGCTTCTCCCCCTCTCAGACATACCCAGGGGCAGCTGCTACAGCAACAAGAAACGATAGGCAGGCACAGATCACGTCCGGGCCCCAGCCCCAGGAGAAGCCGAGACAGCCTCAGGTCCTAAGCTTTCATACAAATGCATCCATGTGATACAGCACCAGAATTTGGCCAGAAGGCCCCTGATGACAACCTTGTACAGCTTCCCACTGCCTGGAGGACAGAGTCCCAGCTCAGTGGCCTGTGTGTAAGACTCTTTGCCAAGGGCCCCAGCTGTCCTCTCCAGCTCCTCCTCTGAGCTCTGATCCGATGAGCCCCTGCCTCCGTCACCCAGCTATCTCCAGCTCAGGTAAGATCTAGCAAGGCATGGATTTCCTAGGGAAGTCTTCCCTGCTCCCCATCCCAGTTCAAATGGTCTAGGGGCCGCCCTTGGGAACTCACTGGCTGCACCACTCCCAGGACCCTTATCCACAACACCCTGTGATCTCTAGTCTCTTGACCATCACCCAGCCTGTAGGATCCTAAGTGATAGCGTATGGGAGCTTGGCGTATCTCAGTGAAGGTTCTGGAATAAATGAATAAATGAGTTAATTTAGTGTTAGCTGCCAGGCCGTGTGGCTGAGAGCCCCACGTGCCCACAGGCCCAGACATCCACGTGTGGATGTGGACGCCTACGTGCAGTGGGAGGAGGCACGTGTATGCCTGTCATGGTGTCCTGGAGAGGTGTGTCTGTGGGTCCCTGCGTGTATACGCCAGCATCAACGATGGTGCGCTTTGGGCCAGCAGGTGGCGCTGCGCTCTTCAGCTGCAGGGTCTGTCGTCCCTGACCGGCCCCGGCTGTCATCACAGAGGGGCCGCAGCAGGCGCCCAGAGCAGCCTCTTTTATCCCATCGTCGGGGGGGGGGGGGGGGGGGGGGGGGAGAGGACCAGGGCTGCTGGGTCTCGCGGGGAATCAGTCTGGTCTTCCCGCTGAGCAGCCAGGGCCCTGACGCCGCAGCGCCCAAACTCTGGTTCAGCGCGGGGCCACAGCCCTCTGTAGGCCTCATGCCAAGCCGGACCTCACAGGAGAGCCTGAAGTCCAAGCAACTGCAAGGCAGAAAGGTTAAGATAAAAGCATGGGCTGAAAGTTCCAGCTCAGCCTCTGGCTGGCTGTGTGACCTTGGGCAAGTCCCCTACCCTCTCTGAACTCATTTCTTCGTGAAGTGGGAATTGTGCCAATTTGTGAATGACAGAATCAGTGTAAAACATGGGCCACAGTGGGGTTGTGCCCTGAGGCAGCTGTTCTGAAAGTAACCTTGGAAGGTTAAAACCCACATGGCAGGGGTGCCTGGGTGGCACAGTGGGTTGAGCCTCTGCCTTCAGCTCAGGTCATGATCTCAGGGTCCTGGGATCAAGCCCCACATCAGGCTCTCTGCTTAGCAGGAAGCCTGCTTCCCTCTCTCTCTCTGCTTATCTCTCTGCCTACGTGTGATCTCTCTCTCTCTTTGTCAAATAAATGAATAAAATATTTTTTAAAAAAGTAAAAAAACAAAACAAAACACATGGCTTGGGCCCTTCTCTCCAAGGGTCAGATTCAGCAGGTCTAAGGTGGGGCTTGTGAGTTTGCAGTGCTAACTGGCTGCTGTGGCTCTCTGGAGACCACACTCTGAGATCTCCTTGGGTCCAGGATGCTCCCAGGCTATGGGCTACAGGGGCCCAAGGAGGGTGACCTGGGCAGTGAGAAGAGGTTGGTTGGGGAGGGTGGGGGGGCTCTGGACCTGGCTCTGTTCCCTCCTCCAGTGCTGAGCAGTCACCCTGGAGGAGGTAAGACCTGGGGCCCACCTGCCAGACACGAGAACGGCCAAGTGCTACATGGTCACTCCCTCTCTCCCTTGAAGGGATGGGTCAACTGGTTCTCTGCTCCAGGCTTGGCCACTGCTGTGCTTCCAAGGCTTCTGAGAACCCACATTTCCTTTCTCTGTATTTTTTTAATATTGCTTTTGAGTCAAATTATCATAAAGGTGACACACATCCATCTGAGAGCATCAGTACAGCGCAGAAAGGCGTAAAGAAGAGATGGGAATTGTGATCCCAGATCCGATCACCCAGAGACTGTCACTGCCAACTGATTACTTCTTCTTCATGTTCCCATGTTTCATGTGCGATACTGTGTCTGCCTGACGTAGCAGGCGTCTTGTCCTTTGTCATGAAAACGCTTAGGAAACATGAATTTAAGGACAGGGCAACGGTCTCAGCGGAGGTCTTTTTTTTTTTTAAAGACTTTATTTACTTTTGACAGAGAGAGAAAGAGATAGAGAGGGAACACAAGCAGGGGGAGCAGCAGGCAGAGGGAGAAGTGGGCTCCCCACTGAACAGGGAGCCCCATGCGGAGCTCAATCCCAGGACGATCCCAGGACACTGCGATCATGACCTGAGCTCACCGACTGAGCCACCCAGGCACCCCTGTTAGAACTACTTTTAGAACATCCTGAATGTGATCCTTTCTCCCCACTCCACCGCTACTAACCTGGCCCATCTCTGCCTGGGTGACCACAGCCGCCCTGTCACTGTCTCCCTGCCCACTCCCCCCTCTTGCCTCATTGGAGTCTCTTTCCCATAGCAGCCAGACAGATCTTTTTAATCATTTTTTTTAAGATTTTTTTTTTTAATTTGACAGACAGAGATCACAAGCAGGCAAAGAGGCAGGCAGAGAGAGAGGGGGCGGGAAGCAGGCTCCCCACTGAGCATAGAGCTCAATGCGGGGCTCAATCCCAGGACCCTGGGATCATGACCTGAGCAGAAGGCAGAGGTTTTAACCAACTGAGCCACCCAGGTGCCCCCAGACAGATCTTTTTAAAACCTAGCCCAAACCTGTTTGACCCTCAGCTCAAACCCCCCCAGTGGCTCCTATCTCACCGGGGTTAAAGCAAAGACCTTACTATGACCCATAGAGGCCTTTAAGGATCTGTGCTTCCTCCACTCCCATGACCTCCCTGACCTTACTCCCTATCACTCCCTCCCTTACCTACTTGGCTCCAGGGTGCTCCTCAGAACACCCCATGCACACTCCTGCCTCAGGGCCTTTGCACTTGCGTTCTCTCTGCCCAGCACATTTCCTTAGATACCCTCAGGGCTCCTCCATTCAAATGTCATCTTGGAAAACAACCATAAGCAAATATGACTTATTTTGGAAAGGCCTGCCCTGACCACATAGCCCCAAATAGCACCCTGGCTGCTCTTTGTTGCCTTACCCCATGTCATGTTCCTTTGGGAGTACCTCTCACTTACCTGATTATTGTCTGCTTGTTGCCTCCCCAATGCCAGCTTGTGGACAGAGCCCCGCACATAGTAAGACCCTGCGCGACGTTGCCACCCAAATGAATGCGTGAGGAGAGGAAGAAATTCAGGACAGGGCAAGAGAGACCTCTGCATGGGAGCTGGGAAACTGGAATTCCAGATGAGCCCTTGCCACTCAGAATCACTGAGGCCTTGAGCAAGTCAATTCACCTCTTCAGACCTTGGTTTTGTCATCCATAAAATGGGCAGGATGATGCCAGTGAGGCTGGCATCCTACAGCTGAGGATTATATGACAAATGTGGGTCAGCAAAGCCCAAGGCAGCCATGCGCAGCCTGCCCCTCCCCTGCGAGCTCTGCCCAACACCCAGCCTTCCCCTCCCCGCCACTCCCTCCTCGGAGCACTGGTGGACCCCTCCACAGAGATGTGTGGGAATGAATGTCCTGCTGGCATGTGTGAGCATAGTGTACCGAGTGGACTACTGGCCCCCCGCCCCATGTGCCCCCATCTCTGCACCCACCTAGCTGCCCCGTGCCCAGCCACCGACTAGTGACCCTTGGACATCTGGTAACTGACCAATAAATACATCATTGAAGCTCTAAATGCTTCACTGTACTGTCAGACCTAGATACAGGCTGGGGCCAGGTTATCTGGGCTCTGGGGCAGGGGGGCATGCTGGTGCCTTAAGGACCCTGACCTGAGAGGAAGGGAGGGACTGTAGGACAGGGTGCCTTCTCCCTGGGACGGGGCCTGGGCAGCTTTGGCCCCAGACATCTGCCACACCAGCCACATCTTCTGGGCTGCTGGGCGGAGGCCTGGCTCCCCATCTGCATTCCTCACTCTGTCTCCCCATGATCTCATCCTGGCCCTGTAGCCGCCCACGGTCCAGGAGGCTTTGCCCCACTTTACAGATGAGGAAATGAAGGCTTGTGGAGATGGATGCCCTGCCCTGGGGCAGTCTCCTTGCCTGGGTTCAGGGAGGCATGCTGGTGGGCCCATGTCTCCAGGTGGGGGGCAGGTGGGATGCAGTCAGGAGGACCACTTCACACTCTCCAGTCAGATATGAAAAGCCCCCATAGATCCCACCCCCATGTTTAATCAACTATGGGCAGTTGGGTGGTTGACTCTTCCTGGCTGCCCAGGCGGCAGGGGGGTCCAGCTAGGCCCAGCTGCCTTCCCTCTGCGGGCTCAGTGACCCAGACAGGGCTAACTGACAAACAGGCCCGGCCCAGGAGGGGTGTGGGATGCAAGGAGCGAAACTCCTTTTAGGAAGGAAATCTTGGAGCCAAGGTTGAGAAACTAGCGTCTGGCCCCAGCCTAGGGGTGGGGGAGCCCAGGTGAGCCGACTCAGTCCTCAGGAATGGGTGGGGTCTCAAGGGGAGGCGGGCACTTCCTCCAGCCCCAGCCCAGGGTCCTGTTTAATCCTTATTAAGGAGTTTCCTGGCGACAGGCAGTGACCTGTCGGCTGCCCGTGTGGGAAGCAGCTTGGTGTGGCCCTCACCATCTCATTAGTGGTGACTCACCCTGGACTCACCTGGCTGTCAGGGACCTGTCCCACTGCCCGCCAGAACCAGCTCGGCCGGCCCCCTTGCAGGGGCAGAGACGGAGCTGTCCTCCATGGCACCCGAGGCAGAGCCTGCCTGGCACACAGAATTCATTCATTCAACCAACAGATATTGATTGAGCACCTACTATATGCCAGGCACAGTGCCAGGTGCTGGGGATACGGAGTGAACCAGGCAGACCCAAATCCCTGCCCTCCTGGAAGCCACAGTCTTGTGGGGAAAGACAGACGGTAAACAAATAAATAAGTGAATCACGCAAGTTCTTGAAGATGGTGAGTGCTAGGGAGAAAAGGCAGGAAAGAGTATGAGATGGAGGTCGCAGTTTTAAACAGGGGATTCTGGGGAAGCTCTCTAAGAAAGTGATATTCTAGCAAAATCTGGTGAAGACGAAGAAAGGAAGGGGAAAAGGTATACCAGGAACAGCAAGTGCAAAGGACCTGGGTTAAGAATGTGGGGGTGGGGGACTTACTGAAAGAACAGCAGGGAGACCAGTGTAGCTGAAGCAGCTGGCCAAGGCAAGAGCAGTGGAAGACAGGGCCAAAGAGGTAGGGGCTAGTTCAGACTGTGCAGGGTTTTGTAGATCTTTAAAAGAACTTTAGCTTTTACTCAACTGAATTCTGTAAAAATGCTCCAACTCCCCACCCTCACCCCCCTCCCAGTGGAACCCAAGACCAGCTCCCCAGGCTTCTTCTGCCTGGCTCAGGGCTCAGAGAGTTAAGTGAAGGGTCCGAGATTGTTTTCCCTGGGAAGGGTCTGGAAGGATGAGTTTGCTGAGCTGAGCATTGCTGCCTGTGGAGGATGTGTGAAGAGGAAGATGCTTGTTTGGGAAATAAATACCTACTGCAGAGGGATGTTGTGGGGAAAGGAAGAAAAGGGAGCAGAGGCCAAACAAGAAAGGGAAGGCCAACCTTGCCCAGCTGTCTGCCCCAAAAGCCTGTCTTTCTGGACTAATCTGGAACATACCCCATCTGACACTCTGCTACAACCCTTCTCTCACCTCTGGGCCTTTGCACATGCTGTTCTGTCTGCCTGGGAATCCTTGCCATCCTTTGCCTGGTGAACTCCCACTCATCCTCCATGAAGTGGCTCCTGAGATCCCAGAGTAGATGCCCCTCCCATGGGCCCCACACGCCCCAATAAAGCATTTTCACACTCGATCATATCTGACCACTGAGGGATCTTTCCTCCCTATGAGACCATGGCCGTGGCCCATGCTGGGGTTTGCTCACCTTTATATCCTCTGAGCCCAACAGAGTAGGTGTTGAAACAGAAGAGTGAATGAACAAATGCTCACCAGGATTTGGATCCCTTAGAGGTTTTGGAATAGAGTGACAAGTTTAGATTCACATTTTTGGAAGATGACATTGATTCAGTTTGTGTTGAGTGTGGGGGGAATTGGAGGAGGGTGACAGCTTACAGGCTACTGCAATAGTCCAAGCAGGTGCAAGAGAGAAGTGAGGAAGGACAGAGCCAGGATGCTAGACGCCGGGAATGAGAGGAGGATCAAGATCTAGGAGAAGGTTTTCTTTTTTTCTTTTTTTTTTTTTTAGATTTTATTTTTTTTATTTCAGAGGGAGACAGAGAGCATGAGTGGAGTGAGGGGGAGAGGGAGAGGGAGAAGCAGACTCCACGATGAACAGGGAGCCCAACGCAGGGCCGATTCCGGGACCCCAGGATCAAGACCTGAGCCGAAGGCAGATGCTTAACTGACTGAGCCACCCAGGCATTCCTAGGAGAAGGATTTAAGTTTGGGTTTTTTTTAAGGTTTTTTTTTTTTTAAATTTGACAGACAGAGATCACAAGTAGGCAGAGAGGCAGGCAGAGAGAGAGAGGGGAGAAAGTAGGCTGCCCAATGAGCAGGGAGCCCAATGTGGGGCTCAATCCCAGGACCCTGGGATCATGACCTGAGCCGAAGGCAGAAGCCCTAAGCCACTGAGCCACTCAGGTGCCCCTAGGAGAAGGATTTAAAAGGGACATCAACACTGGCCCTGGGCTGATGAGGAGGAAGGAGTAGAGGGTGGGCTCCTCCTTTTTCCCTCTTTTTTGTGTCCTTCTGTCTATCCACCCATGGACAGCTACTACTTCCTCAAATGCAATATAGCACGGTGGTTATGAGCCTGACCCTGGGTTCAAATCCCATTTCCACCACATACTTGCTATGTGACATCAGGACAGGTTGGCTCAATCTCTCTGTTCCTCAGTTTACCTATCTATAAAGCAAGGATGACAGCTAAGAATTAGTTACTGTATTTCATTAATCCTAAGATTCCTATTTTAACATTTCTGGAATCAGGGAATCAATGACATGCCATGGAGTAATTACCAGCATCATTTTTTTAAAGATTTTATTTATTTTTATTTTTTTAAAGATTTTATTTATATATTTGACAGAGAGATCACAAGTAGGCAGAGAGGCAGGCAGGGGGTGGGGGAGCAGGCTCCCTGCTGAGCAGAGAGCCCGATGCAGGGCTCGATCTCAGAATCCTAGGATCATGACCTGAGCTGAAGGCAGAGGCTTTAACCCACTGAGCCACGCAGGCGCCCCTAAAGATTTTATTTTTAAGTAATCTCTAAACCCAACATGGGGCTTGACCTCGCAACTCAGAGGCTGAGAGTCACACACTCCACTGACTGAGCCAGCCAGGTGCCCCTAACTGGCAGCATTCTTTAGTGGTAGGTCATTAATGGTGTATTTGAAGACTGATGAAACCTTAGCTATGATGGAACACAAACATACATGGAGAGATCAGGACCTGGCATGTTACAGGAGCTAAATAATGTTAGCTCCTATAATGTTATTGCTCTCATAATTTGCTTTCAGGAGTACTGTTCACAGCAGTGACAAATGCTCCATCAGGGTAAAGAGAATTCATAAGTAGATGTAAAGGTGAAAATTTTTTAGTAATTTCCCCTAGAAAAATACCCAAGGTCTAACACTTCCTCTGAAAGATCCCATAGAATTCTGCCAAAGTTCCAGAGAAAACTTTAGAAATTCCTCCTGTACAATGGGGACCAGAACTCCTGGCTCCCTGACCGGCAGGGGGAACCAGGGCATGTCCCCAGATGACTTCGGGGGTGTTCCCTGTGTCCTTGTGAATTTTCCTGAGTCACCATTACTCACTGCCCACATTCAGGGCTCTGCTACCTTCCGACCAGGAGACTGATGCCCTGGGATCAAGAGCCGTCCTCAAACAAAAGTGTGATTACAGAGTGTTCTGCACGGGCCGGGAACTGTCTGCCACTCAGGAGCTCGGGGTGACCCTCGCCGGTGTCTTATTTTTGGCTTCCCGGGGTGTGTTCCTGCCTACTGACTTGGCAAATCCTGGGTGACTCGCCTTGTTTTCTCTCCTCACTTAAATACATGTCTGGAAAAAGCCTCCACCCCCACAGACACTGCTGCGTGTGGAAACGGTGACAGGCCTAGTGGAGGAGGAGAAACCAGGCGGCTGAGTCCTGGAGCCTCCCTCTCAATGAGGGGGAGAACGGCTGGCCCAGCTGCTGGGGCTAGTGACACTCCCAGGCCCATCTCCCGCCCCTTCGGGCTCAGCCAGGGCCCCCCATCCCAAGCTCTGATTCTCTCCTCTTCTGTTTGGGTTGACAAGAGAACTCGGCCACAGACACCGTGTCAGGCTCACGTGTCAAGTCTCTGGTTTGCACCCTGGGTCAGGAGGCTGTCAGCCTGAGAACACAGGAACCTGGGGACCCCCAGGCTCTGCGCGTGTGCTGGGCTTCGAGGGGGTGGGTGAAAGGTGCTCCGTGGCTGAAAGCTGACACCGACTGCGGCTCCTACCAGGTCTCAGCTGGCTGGGAGGCGGGACACTCCTCCAGGGAAAACAAGGCACCAAGCCACCGGTGGTGGGTCTCTCAGGAGGCCCTTTGACCAGATCGACTGCCTTCCCTCCTGACACCCAGAGGCCAGGCCAAGGATCTTCCAGTATCACAGCCCACCCCTGCAGCTGATGGCATCTTCATTCCAGAATGCTAGCTCTCCAGCAGATCTGCCCATTCCCAAGTTCTAGGGAACTTCTCCGGGCTGGAACAGACACTGGGCTGGTTTCAAAGCCCCGCACTCCTCCCATTTATACTGGGAAGCTGGAATGGACAGAGAAGAACGCAGAAGGTCTCCTCCCATGCCCGAAAGTCCAACCAGAGTCCAGAAGAACAGGTGCATTGGAACGGGGCTGGAAGTAATGTCCCCTCTTCACCGGCTCTGCCGTGCTTTGATCAGACACATCTTTATTTTACCTAAAGGTACTTTGCAAATCCCAACCCTCTCCACTCCAGATCAGTATTGAAATGAGCTGTTTCCTTGTCTGTCTTGTCCATTAAAGTATAACTTTCTGAAGGCAGGGTGGTGTCTGATCCACCCTTGATCACCTGTCCCCAGCGCAGTGATGGCACACAGTAGGCATGTCACAAACACGTTCAATGAAAACACCTCTGTGCAGTGCCCAGCCCTGTGCGATCCCTCCCTAATGCTTATATCGACCTGGAGAGACAAGCATTATCATTGCCACTTGTCATCCCCATTTTAAAGATGAGTAGAGGGGCGCCTGGGTGGCTCAGTCGGTGAAGCGGCTGCCTTCTTCAGCTCAGGTAATGATCTTGGGGTTCTGAGATCGAACCCTGAATCGGGTTCCCTGCTCAGCAGGGAGCCTGCTTCTCCCCCTCCCTCTGCCCCTCCTCCAGCCTGTGCTCTCTCTGTCTCTCTTGCTCACTCAAATAAATAAATAAATAACCTTAAAAAAAAGAAAATAAATACAGATGAGTAGACTGGGACCCAGGGAACTAAACAGCCTTGTCTGTGGTCCCACGGTTAACAGGTAGCAGATCTGGGCTTTTAACCAATGTCTGCCAAACCCCAGAGCTTTCACTCTTTTTTTTCTTTTAAAGATTTTATTTATTTATTTGGCAGAGAGAGAGAGAGCACAAATAGGAGGAATGAGAGAGGGAGAAGCAGGGAGGGAGCCCGTCACTGAGCTCGATCCCAGGACCCTGAGATCATGACCTGAGCCTAAAGTAGACACTTAACCAACTGAGCTACCCAGGTGCCCCAAATAGTTCCATTTTAAAAATAAGGAAACTGAGATTCGGAGAAGTTCCATAACTTGCCCACGACGGCACATTGAGTAAGTGGTGGAGCGGGTCGTGTTTGAATCCTGATCTTATCTCGCTTTCCAAGCCATGCACTGACCGCTGCGGATGCCATCTCTTTTTGGGAGACACTGCTGACCCAGCTCAGCTGCACAACCAGCTTACGTTCTCTTTCGGCAGGGCCCCCCATCTGGAATTTTCTCTTGTTTGTCTCTTCTGGGCAGCACCCAAGCTTTCCAACCAGCTTCCCAAGCATGGGCTCCTCCTGCTCAGCACCCCAAGGCAGGCCGCCTCTTTACTTGGCCCTCAGTCATGCCTTGAGGCCCTGCAAAGCTCCTTCAACAGAGCCAAACAGCCCCGGCTTTGAACTTGTCAACAATTTCCTCACCAAATTTCTTCACCTTGAGAGAGATGTCAGGAGTACAGTGGTGAGAGGCCACTGAGAAAGGTGACAGAGGCCACATGAGGGGATGTGGCCCCTGAGAGGACTTTGTTTCTTTTGTGGCATCTTTTGAGCCAAAGCAAAGATAGCAGCAGGCTTGGCCTGCCTTCACGGCTCACGTGTGCACCTCTAAAACCACAGGCCGCTGGTGACAGCAGCTCTCGGCAGGTCAAAAGCATTGGTGTCCTGGCCCCATTTTGCTTGGTTCTCCAAGGATGACAAAGAAAACACACTTCTTTGACCAATACTAGGTCAACCTTGTAATCAGACTCAATAGAAGCCTTGTTGGAGCAGTGAGAAGAAATTATAGTATTTATAGAAAGGGAACCTGTTTACTCACACCCATTAGGATGGCTACTCTTAAAAAAAGAACGTAACAAGAATCAGCAAGGATATGGAGAGATTGGAACCATGGTGCACTGTTGGCAGGATTGTGAAATGGGGCAACCACTAGAGACAACAGTCTGGAGGGTACTCAAACAATAAAAAAACAGAACTACCATATGATCCAGCAATCCTACTTCTGGATATCTATTTAAATGCATACACATGGTTTTTTCAGTGTTATCCTCAGTTCCATCAAGAGGTTGAGGTAATCCAAACGTCCACCAAGGATGATTGGATAAACAAAAGGCAGATCACCCATACAATGAAATATTACCTAGCCTTCAAAAGGAAAGGAATCCTGTCACGTCCTACAGCATGGATGAACCTTGAGGACATTAAGCTAAGTGAAGTAAGCCAGACACAAAGAGGCAAACACTCCATGATTCTGCTTACGGAAGGTAGCTAAGATGGTCAAGTTCACAGAAACAGAAAGTAGAATGGTGGTTAGCAGGGGCTGGGGGGAGGAGGGGAAATGGGGAATTGTTGTTGAATGGGTATAGAGTTTCAGTTTTGCAAGATAAAAAAGTTCTAGAGATTTATTGCACAATAACATGAATATACTTAACACACCTGAACTGTATACCTACAATGCTGAAGATGGTAAATTTTACGTGTTTGTTTTTTAACCATAATTTTAAATAAATTAGGGGTGCCTGGGGGGCTCAGTCAGTTGAGCATCTGAGTCTTGGGTTCAGCTCAGGTCCTGATCTCAGTGTTGTGAGATCGAGTCCTGCATTGGGGCTCCACGCTCAGTGGGGAGTCTGCTTGTGATTCTCTCCCTCTCCCTCTGCTCCTACCTCAACCCCGAGCACGCATGCTCTCTCTCAAATAAATAAATCTTCGAAAATAAATAAAGTTTATAAAAATAAACTAAAAGCAGGGGGGAACCTTGTTAATTTCCTCACTTTGGAGATATTTATGATACTAACCCTGCTATGCCCTCTAAATGCATTATTTTCACCCCACTTAATATGGCAGGTATTTCTTTTTCACAGCCTAGGAAATTGCAGCCCAGTGAGAGAAATGGACTTATCCACAGTCTCTTGGAATTTATTGAGGCAAAAAAACCCATTTGTGCTCGGGTTTGTCTACCTTCAAATTTGGGCTTGCGCTGCACCATGCTCACGACTGGTGGATTGTCTCTGGATTCAAGTGGCCGGTCACTGACAGAAAGAAGACAGACTTCAGAACGCCTGGGTGGCTCAGTCAGTTAAGTGTCTGCTTTCAGCTCAGGTCATGATCCCAGAGTCCCAGGATTTCATCTGGCTCTCTGTTCAGTGGGGAATCTGTTTCTTCTTTTGCCCTTCACCTCACGCAAGTTCTCTCTCTCTCAAATAAATAAAGTCTTAAAAAAAAAAGACTTTTCATCTGAGTGTTCCATTTCCCCAAATTGTGCAGAAGTTCCTTGGTGAGTAGCTACAGAGATCTTCTATTTCTTGACCTGCTAGGGGAATTAAGCCAAGTACTGAGCACGCATAGTTAGTGGGGAACCAACACTTGAGAACTAGCTGAGTTTTTCAAACTTCTCAAAGCGCCAGAAAGGGTCTTCACAGAAAATACTATTTAAGCACTTCAGCTTGTGAAGCATTTTCACGTACTTTAACCTCTTTGCTCCCAACAGAATCCCTGGGTAAAAGAGATCTTTATCATCTCCATTTTACAGAGGAGGAGGGAAGCACAGCTCGGAGGGACACGTTCAAGGTCCCACAGCTGGGATTGCAATTACTGGAGGCATGACTTAACAGGTGTCTTAGAACCCTGAAATCTGTGATGCTTCTGCAGGCGGCCTTGTAAAGTTAGGGCCAGGTGCCTTATCTCACTCAAGGTTCTCTGTTGATCGTGTGCAGCACTCACCTGCTGACCCAGAGGGTGGGCCTTGACCTCCAAGGCCAAATAAACTCTGGACAGACCACATGAAGGCTGGAAGTGCCTTTCTTGAGACAGTAGCTGCAGCATCAATACTTAGCCAAGTACCATGTGCCGGTGAGTGAAAGGCCGGGGCATTCCCAGCCCCAGGAAAGCGCTGGTCAGAAGGGGTCTGGCCGGAGTCCAGCTAAGCAGGGAGGCTCAGCTGCTGGCTCAGAGCAGGGAGCGCAGAAGAGGTCAAGCTTGGGGAGATAGCTGAGGCCATCATATCGATGGGAGACGACAGGGTCTGCCCCCCAGGGGTCAGAGATTCGTTCAGAGCAGAGCACCGGTGCTTCTTTTTTGTTCTCCATTCTATTTCCACACCAAGTGTGAGCAGCTGCCAGCCCAAGCATCCTGGTCCTCCAGGGAGGGCAGGCGGTGGCCTGCAGGTGAGGGCAATGGCCAGCCACATCTGTTTGGTCCTCTCATTATGACATGTTTTCCCTGATACAAAAGCATCTCTTTTTCATGACGAAAAAAAATTGAGGACTACAAAAAAAACCACATATGCACAAAATAAAAATCACCTGTAATGCTCTTTTTTTAACTGTTAAAAAGGACACAAATTAAAGAGCAAGTACCCTCGTGGTGGTGCAGTCAGTAGAGCTTCCGACTCTTGGTTTCTGCTCAGGTCCTGATCTTGGGGTCCTGAGACAAAGCCCCGCCTTGGGTTCCCAGCTCAGCACTGAGTCTGCATGAGATTCTCTCCCTCCCTCTGCCCCTCCCCGCTTCAAAAAAAAAAAAA